>SJYC01130911.1:0-60577 GCA_006408675.1 Madoqua kirkii | reverse complement strand
AAAAAAAAAAAGGGGGGGGGGGGGGGTGTATGTTGGGGTAAGACAAGAGCTAAGCAAACAGAAGGATCAGCTAAAGTCAATATCTTTACCTGTGGTACTGAGCCTGTAAAAACTGAAACTCTTCCTTAATCCGATCACAGGACTCGGAAATTGTAAATTTAAAGGGTTGAGCAGGCTGATGCGGTGCCTAAAGAACAACAATAAAATATTTAATTAGCCCACAGCAGAAGCGAGGCAGAGAGATAGAGAAAACACCACGCGGCACTGGCGGGAGGGTGGGGGGTGTCATCGCAGGCAAAGAACGTGGAAAACTCTCCTCCCGCCCCCTCCCCTGGCCGCACAGCCTGGCCGAGGCTGGTCCCGGGCCCCCGCGTTCTGGCGCCCGCCCGGGACCCCGCGGGCTCAAGACCCCGCTCCCTTCCCACGTCAACGGCGGGGGCCCCGGGGCCGGAGCGCCGCGCCCACAGCCTCCCCACCCGGAATCGAAACTGGCCCGTCGAGGGGACGCGCGCCATGGCGTCGGGCCGCGGTCAGGTCGGGGGAGGGGGCACGAGGCAGCCACTCTCCCGGTCGGTCCGTCGGCTGGCTCGCTGATCTCCAGGGCCCGCGGCGCGAACGGCCGGCGCCCCGCACTCCCGAGCAGCCGCCGGACAAGCCGCGCCGCCGCGGAGGGCGCCCTCCCCGCCCCGGCGCGGAGTCGCGCCTCCTCCATCGCTCGCCACCCCTCCTCCAGGAGTCGCGGCGCGGGGACGGCGAACAGCTCCCCGCGGCTTCCAGGGGCTTCAAAGACAACAATAAGAAAATGGCTACAACTCAATTGCTTCTCCGCACCCCCTCTCCGAAAGTGCCCTCGAGCCCGGGGAGAGCAGGGGCGTGGAGGGCGACTCTAAAGCTGCGTGCGGGGTTTGGGCCGCCCTCCACGCCCCTCAGGCCAAAGACACAACTCAGCGCGCAGGGGGCGACGCGGGGAATCCCCCGGCGCCTGGCAAGCCCGCGCCCCCACCGCCCGCACTCACCGGGTGTTGGTCTGCGGGTACATCTTGCTCAGGTCGCGAATCATCCAAACCGATTTAGTTGGCTGCGCTGGAGAGAGGCGCACGGCTCATTGGCTTTAATGGCCCCGAGGAGGAGGCAGCGGCGGCGGAGGCGGCCGGCCGGGTCCGAGGGGCGGCTCGGACGGTCCCGGCCCCCGCTGGGTCTCGCGTGACGCGGGCAGCAAGAACGTGCGGCGGCGGCGGCGCTTGGGTGCGGGGGGCCGAACCGCTCCGCATTCCCCGCGGGCGTCACTGGCCCGCCGCGGGCATTGTCCGGCGCGCGTCTCCCGCGGCAACGCTCCGACGTTCGCTCCGCTGAGGCGCGCCCGCCGAGCCCGGCGCCGCAGCCGCGCCGCTCACCCGGGACAGGAAAGTGCGAGCTCCGCGCCCCAGGGCCCGCCGGCAGCGCCCGCCGGCAGCGCCGCCCGTTCGCTCACTGGCTTGCTCGGCGTCCCACTCCAAACTTTTTTTTATTTGTCTTTTAATTGGTTGTTATTCCTCCGAATGAATGATCTCTCTCTTCTTTCCTAAAAGCAAACACAAACTCCTTTGGTTCGGAAGAGGTCTCGGCGGTGCTTTTGGTTTCTCTGGAGATTTTTTCACCTCACAGCAACGATCTTTTAAAAGGCACCTTTTAGCTTCTTTTACCACATCTCATTTCCTTATTTTTCTTCCTGTTTTCTTGCCTTTTTTTTTTAACCCCAAATTGAAGGGGATTATAAAAATAAAAGAGTGAAACGCTTGCGGCTTTTTTTTTTTAATTCTCTGTCCTTTCAAACTCTGCGAACAGCACCTCAAAATAATATACAAGTGTGTGAGAGGGGGAAGAAAGCAGCCAACAGCTGAAACACCCGCTCAGAACAGCTCTAACAACACGCTCTGTGTAGGTGACTTCTTTGACCAAATTTAGCAGCCGCTAATCATTAACATTCTGATACATATTCACAACCGTCCTTGGAGGGACCGCGGAGCATCCCGGGAGATGTAGTCCGCCTCCAGCGACGGTAGCTGAAGATTCAGCCAAATTGACTACAATCACCAGCCGGCCACGCGACCACTTTGGGGGGCTCTCCAAGCGTCCCGCCCAGCCCCGGCGCGGTAGGCGTCTCCAACAACCAATCAGAGATGGCTGAACATTAATCGCCGTTCTGTGTTACTGCCCATCATTTCATTGCTGACAAATGGCGAACTAGAGGGGAGGAGCCGGCCGGGCTGGAACCCACGTGGGGCCCGGGCGTCGTCCGTGGCTCGGACCAATGAATGCAACGAAATGGGGTGAGCGGAGGCGGGGCGGAGATGGCACGCCTAAGGCGGAGCTTCGCCTTGGCTGCTGTTCCTGAGCGCGAGCGTTCGAACCGGGGAAACATTTGTTCGGCTGTCAATCAAAGTAACGTGGGCCTTGGAGCAGCGGTGCCTGCTGCTGCTGCTGCCCTGGCTGCATCTTCAGAACTGGATGTTGGTGGCGGTGGTGGCGGCAAATTAAAGAGGGTTCAGGGGGCGGTAAGACTGAAGTTAGTCAGAAGATCTTCCGAGTCTCGTCTTCCTTCCCGCCCCCCACCAACCCAAACATCCACGGCCCCTTGCTCCGGGCCGCGGCAGGAATGCGGACTAATTAGGGTCCAATGTCTCCTTAAAGAGACAAGCTCGGCCTTGTGTAACGCTCCGAAACCCCTGTTGAGACAAGAGAGGGAGGATCACGCCGATCCCACTTCGTTCGGTTCACATCAATTTTACGCGCCGCTGGAGCCGGCATAATTTTCCATGTGAACGCGGATTCGGGCCCCTGTTCTTGTTCAGAGCCCGAGACTGAGCTGCAAGACGTTGACCCGGGCGGGGGGCGGGGACGCGGGAGGAGGGGTGGCCCTCCAAGTCCCGAGCGGGCTGTGATTGCCGTTTAACCCCGAAGTGGGGCCACCTTCCCCAAGCAACTCTGCAAGGAAGCTCCCCAGGACGCTCAGGCTGAGGGTCGCGGGGGCGTCATCGTGGAGTTTCGGGGTGGGACTGGAAGCCCGAGGTGGGCAGGGGTCGCCCGATTCCCAGAGAAACTTTGTCGAGAGAGCCACCTGCACCCCGCAGACTGTCAGTTGGTCAGCGGGAAAAATAGGGTCATCCAGATGCTGGTCCCCAACACCGGAAGAAAACAGACCTTCACGCCCCAAGATGCTCCCTTCTCCCAGATCAGCAGGAAGAAGACTACCCTTCATTTTCTCGTTTTGGGGAAGAGCAAGTCGAGCTTGTTGCGGTTGAAACGGGCAGGAAGCCACGCGAGAGCTGGTGGGTCGGCCACGGTTGGGGACCGGGCCTGGAAAGGAGAAGGCGTGTCCGGGGGTTGGAACCTGCTGGAGGGCATCCCTATGATAGAGCTAAGGAAAATGAGTGGACTTGGTGGCAATAAGGGACGGCCTAGGACCGGCAGCTTTCCACCACTAGTCCTCGTCCAGCCAGAGGCAGCTCCCTGGGTTAAGGGGAAGCCGTGCGGCTTTCAGTCTTTCCTAGCTAGCCTCCAACTTTGAGAGGGGCGGGAGGAATTCAGATAAAATCAAGCGGGCGGGGTGTGTGTGGCTAACTTAAAAGGTCTGAGTTTGGGATGTGTATTTTTGAGTGTCCTTTCCCTACTCTAACTTGAGACATTGACCGAGATGGCTCAGCATTCATGAAAAATTCTTCTTAATAATATCCCTTGCTTCAGTGGAGGAATCGAACGAATGTACTAGTTACTGTCCAACCTAGCACATTCTATGAGCCTCTCTCCGCGCCGAGCACTTTAAAGGACTGATTCTAAGGAAGTTTATGGTGGTCTTCACCTTCTTCTATTATTTATTTATTTATTTTACTAAAATCCTGCAACTAGACTTCACAGAATGTTTTAATTCAGCAAATATCTTCCCCCTCCCCAAAATAAGAGAGTGGAGGACTCCACGGGCCTTTTCTGAATTTTCTCTATCCAGTACCCAAACACAGGTGGCTTTTGAGTACTTAAAATGTGGCCAGTCCAAAATGAGATGTGCTGCATCTCCACTTACACTTTAAGAAGCTTTGAAGAGTGAGCACAAAAAAAGAAAAAAGTGAAATAACTCAGTATGTGTGTACTTTGCCTCTCAGTCATGTCCAACTCTTGCGGCCCCATAGACTGTAGCCTGCCAGGCTCCTCTGTCCATGGAATTCTCCAGGCAAGAACAGGAATGGGTTGCCATTTCCTTCTTACTGTATGTTGCTCACATATTTCCATTGGACTGCACGATTTTGAGACATTCCCAAGAACCAATCCAGTCAATCCTAAAGGAAATCAACAACTGAATATTTATTGGGAGGACTCATGCTGAAGCTGAAGCTCTGATATTTTGGCCACCTGATATTCAGAGCCAACTGACTGGAAAAGACCCGATGCTGTGAAAGATTGAGGACAAGAAGAGAAGGGAATGACACAGGATGAGATGGTTGGATAGCATCGTCGACTCAATGGACATGAGTTTGAGCAGAATCTGAGAGATAGTGAAGGACAGTGAAGCCTGGTGTGCTGCAGGGGTCGCAAAGAATCAGACAGAACTTAGTGACTGAAAAACAACACAAGAACCAAAAATTAAAAGACTTAGGTGATACGTTTCTACACTAGGACAGTGAATCTTCTAAGAACACCACCAGTTATTCTAGGGTTGGCTATTGACTCCCACCCCACTGGACTTTTTCAATAGTTTGTTAAATTACCTATAGTGCCTCTGTAGGAAGTTCTGGCCAGAACCTTAGCAAATTCTATGAGAACAGAGACCTGGTTATGTTCACAGCCTCACTCCAGACACCTAGAATGATGTCTGACACATAGTTGGTGGTCAGTAAATATTTTTTAATGGCATTAGTGACTGAAAGCCATGCTGTGTCAATGCAGAAAGATTTGACATCATTTAAGCCATATTTATGGAAATTCTGTGCAGTTATTTCTCAGGACAGGGAATGAGAATCCTAATAAGAGAACCTGAAAAGCCATTGAAGGGGTCAGTGAACAAAGGGGAAACTATGCTCTGTTTGGAAGTATCAAATACTTGTATTAAGGACCTTTGTCCTAATCTCTTTTGACAGTTTGTGTCAACAGAATACTGGCTGGAGAAATAAGAATGTTTATTTTTTATTGAGTGTAATTTTAAATGCATCACTTGGATATGTTTCACATTTTGACCATGTTGCAGATCTACATAATTCACAGGGATGTCTCAGAAAGATGCCACGTGAAGCAATCCATAGCCCAGCCAAGGTCCCAACACAGAGTATCTCCTCTGCTCTCTGCCTGTGCTTCTGTCATTGCGGTTCTCCCAAACTGTTTAGCCAAGCTGTGACATCACTTGAAGGCTTGTCTTATCCCTACTCCACAGTTGGGGAGTGGAGGTGGGGTTGAGGCTCAGAAGCAGCTTTCGGTTAGAAGCTAAGCCAGGGGCTTTCAATCTTAAAGTGATATGCAAAGCAAGCATATTGTTTCCACTTATATGCTCTAAATAATTTATTCCTCCATCAAATATTTATTGAACACCTAATATGTGCCAGGATAAGGGAATTTAGCAGTATATGTGGCTAGTTTTGATACATCAGCTCTCAGCTCCAAATGTATCCATCATCTTTTCCTGCTCTGTAAATATGGATCTGGGCCCTTAAAGTAGTTCCTTTTGCCCCTGGTACCAAAGCTTTTACAATAGAGGGCACTGAAAAGACATAGGAAGTGATGGTTCTCGTTCTGGTGTGCAAGCCTAGCAGGTTCCTACAGCACAGGTGACTACCTAGCACAGAGCAGCCAGCAGCTTTCTCCACGATCCTCCTTAAGTAATTTTGGAGTTGAGTGACCCTGATGGGACATCTTCCTAAATAGCTTTCCCTGGCACCTCAAAGGATGTGTTTCCAGTAAGGTCTGGAATGTGGGTTTCTGGATCTTGCCAGAAAGGCAAGATTTCCAGCAGGGCCCACCCACTCCAGCTGTCCCCTCTTGAGCAAGGTCTTGATTTCAGTCATAGATTATGTGTGGGCCTTGGGGAGGCTGTTTCTTGAGTCATCTATCTTAGCCCTAGAGATAATGGCTGCTCCCTATATCTGGTATTTTTATATTCTTTACCTCTTACTCACCAATCCCACTTTACTCCCACTTCCCGTCATAGTTAATAATTCTTTATCCTAAACTTTCCTTGTTCAAATTACTACATGTTTTTCCTCTAATTGAACTCAGACTAATACATAAACAGCATAAGCAAAATCTCTTCCTTGTTGGGGCTTACATCCTGATCAAGGGAAGCAGAGAAACAGTTAAACAAGCAGCAATTAGCAAAATGTAAAAGTGGTGGTAAATGGTATGCAGAGAAATAAAGCAGCATGGGGGTAGGTGTGGCTGGTGTAGTATAACTTCTTTAGATGGGAGGTTATGGAAGGCTTCTTGGAGGAGATGACCCAGGTCCAGAGGCAGAGAGTATGGGTCTTTCTTATTCTGAAAGAACCCCTGGTTGATGATAGGAAGCTTCTTTCACCTTACTCACCCTGGTACTAGTGGGGTGCTTCAGGATAAATGGCTGAGTGTGTGGGAATGATGAGTAGCATCCGTCTTTAACAGTCATACCTTATGTCAGCAATAGTTCTAACTGTTTGGAGAGATCCTGAATTTCTAGCTAGTCTGAACAATTAATAGTCTGAATATTTAAAAGGAGCAGTGAGTTTCTTTATACTCCAAACTGATAAAGCAATTCATATTTAAGAAACACACTATTGAAAGCAACCCTCTTACTTGAGAAATACTCATGTTATCTTTACTTGACTCTAGAGGAAAACTTCAAGAGATTTTTCTGCTCCATTCAGCATCTACCTTTAAGCAAATAAGGCATTATTATCCCCACTTCAAAGATTAATCAGCTAAGGCTCAGGAAGAAGTTACTTGCTAAAGGTTGTAGAGCTTGCAAGTACTGAAGAAGAGATAACAACTTCTGTCTTCTACCTCCTTATTTCGTATCTGTACAAAACTTGAGTTCCACAAGTAGATATTGAATTTATGCAATTTAAGCGCACCTCTCCCCACCTGGATTTCCCTGGTGGCTCAGAGGGTAAAGCGTCTGCCTACAATGCAGGAGGCCGGGGTTCGATCCCTGGGTTGTGAAGATCCCCTGGAGAAGGAAATGGCACCCCACTCCAGTACTCTTGCCTGGAGAATCCAATGGATGGAGGTACCTGGCAGGCTACAGGGGAGTCGCAAAGAGTCAGACACGACTGAGTGACTTCACTTTCATTTTTTTTTCTTTCACCCCACCTGCATGGTTTACTCTTTTCCCAGCAGATGTTTTCTGGCTAAAATAAAAGTGGAGGGTGAATTAGGGAGATGACTGTGTTCCAGCTGCCACTGGGCAAAAGCTGAACCCAAGGACTCCCAAGTCTGCAGGAAGCAAATCTGGCTCCCTTCCTCCCATCAGCCTCTCACCTTAGAGTCTCTGAAGGCTTGAGAAATGCAGTTCAAGAGAGAGGAACTGTGCTTAAGCTCGGGTCCTTTTACTTTTCACAGCAGCAGGGTTCACACCCATTCAGCAGCTCTTGCCATGCGTTCACACCGGCTCCCACCAGTGCTAACTATCACAACAGCCTGCAGGTAGATATTACAGGGGAAAACTGTGCATTTACTTGCTGAAAATGGGCACCATGGGAATGGGATAGAGGTAGGAAAGTATAACTCAATTCCATACTGCTTTGTTCAAGAAAATAATTCTTGAAAGTCCAGTATTATTTTCACTGGAATTGTGAAAATTCACAATTAACCTGATCTGGTTAACTCTGCCTACTCTTTTAACCTTTCTGATTTCAACCATATGGTATCTCATCCATAAAGGAGGCATGATCCCTCCATGCTAAATGCAAACATCTGCAGCTTGAAAAATGTTTTGTTTTATAATTTGGAACTTGCATTGGTCATATAGAACAGGTCTACATTCAAGATCATCTGCCAAGCTTGATCACCTTTTCTTTCCCTCTTCCAAAGCAATCTGGAGTGAATGTTATTTGGAAGAAGTAGAAGCAGTGCACTTTGTTGAAAACTGATCAGTTGTCTTATAAAGTGAGCAAAACCATAAGAGTCTATGTGGGCTCCCACTGCCATAATTCAATTCAGAACTTGTCTTTAACTATTATGTGGTGTGGAACAATTCTGGTAAATCACATGACTTCCTTTAATAGAAATCTATGTAAAACAGTGTGAATGAACCATCATCCACAGTGTATACTCTGGTCCAGTGCACTACTACATTTAGAAAAGACTGATATTCTGGGAAGTTTTCATTCATAGAGACACCCTCCACTTTTGCTGCTTGGTCTTATGTAAAAAAAGATTTGTATGATTTTTATTAAATAGGTCCATAAGAGATGATTTGATACCTTATCTCTATATGGGCCATGAGGGTTTACTTACAACTGCAACATATTATTACATCTGGTGTTAGCAGTATGTAAAGGAGCAAGAAGATAGGATGGATGTGTATTAAAGTCCCATTTTACAGATGAGGAAACTGATGTTCAGAGAATTCAATGGCCTCTTGAAGATTATACAGCTAGTAAACAAGCAAGTTGGGAATCCAACCTGAGCTTTCAGATTCCACTTCTATCTACTCCACTAGATCTACCCTCTGAACGGCTCAGCATAGACACCACTCATCCATTAATCAGTCTAGCCACACTTCTTCATCTCCCCTCATTTCACAGCACAGTTAATAAGAGCATAATTGGCATACCTATTCCCAGAACAGTTACTATAGTGCAGTGTTTTTGTAGCTTAGGGTTGATTTCTGAATCTAATTTTATCATCCAAATCAAGGCATTTTTGTATAATTTATCTGGAGAGAATTTCAACAGAAATTAAGGCTTTTAAAAGGGAAGCTATGCTGAAAATAATCTTATAATCTCCAGGAATGACGTTCATCAAGGATTTAAACAGTAGCATAGACAACCGTCTCTCCTTTACACACTTAAGAAATTTGATGCTTATGCTTTCTTGAAAGGAAACAGTTTGTTTTTCAGTCCTGGGAGGATTCCATATTCTTTCAAAACTGTAACGTGTGTAATTAGTCATGTAGGAAATGATTTATTATGATGGTAATTATCATATATATTTTAATAAGACATTGAAAATGTAAAATAAAAAATTGTCAAATATTTATTGCAAGTTGTATTTAGAAACACTTATATAACATTTAGATTGCTATGCAGCAATCAGTATTCCCTAACAACTTGCTCCAGAAACAGTAAACATGTGAATCATGTTGTAAAAATTAGTCAGATCCAGAAATCTCCTCGAAGATCAAAAAAATAAATAAATAAACACTAGCGAGTAAAAACTGCACTGGCAAAAAATATCCTAACTGTACATGTTTTATCTGTTCAAGGGCAGAGTGTTGACAACAGTCTCACACAACCACATCTGACACTTAGTTTTGACAGTTCAATTTTTGTTGAATGAAGTATGTTAGTCACATACGTTTTTGGATTATTTATGCAATTCTTAGGAAAATTTATAATCAAAGTTGCATCAAACTAAGGTTAATTAAATTTTTATTATCTGTGAAGGTATTTCATATACAACTAGAACTTTACTAATTATTAAAATACATATATAAAATATATGTGTGCCTATGGCTGGTTCAGAAAACGAAGACCATGGCATCCAGTCCCATCACTTCATGGGAAATAGATGGACAAACAGTGGAAACAGTGTCAGACTTAATTTTGGGGGGCTCCAAAATCACTGCAGATGGTGATTGCAGCCATGAAATTAAAAAGATGCTTACTCCTTGGAAGAAAATTTATGACCAACCTAGATAGCATATTCAAAAGCAGAGACATTACTTTGCCGACTAAAGTCTGTCTAGTCTAGGCTATGGTTTTTCCTGTGGTCATGTATGGGTGTGAGAGTTGGACTCTGAAGAAGCCTGAGTGCCGAAGGCTGATGCTTTTGAACTGTGGTGTTGGAGAAGACACTTGAGAGTCCCATGGACTGCAAGGAGATCCAACCAGTCCATTCTGAAGGAGATCAGCCCTGGGATTTCTTTGGAAAGGAATGATGCAGAAGCTGAAACTTCAGTGCTTTGGCCACCTCATGCGAAGAGTTGACTCATTGGAGAAGACTTTGATGCTGGGAGGGATTTGGGGCAGGAGGAGAAGGGGACGACCGAGGATGAGATGGCTGGATGGCATCACTGACTCAAAGAACGTGAGTCTGAGTGAACTCTGGGAGTTGGTGATGGACAGGGAGGCTTGGCGTGCTGTGATTCATGGGATCGCAAAGAGTCGGACACAACTGAGCGACTGAACTGAACTAATGGCTGGATCATATTGAGATTTGACAGAAATAGCAAAATTCTGTACAACAATTATCCTTCAATAAAAAAGAAATTAATTTAAAAACTCCCACAAATATATACAAAGTCATACCTTCAGTTCAGTTCAGTTACTCAGTCATGTCCGACTCTTTGCAACCCCATGGACTGCAGGACGTCAGGCCTCCCTGTCCTTCACCAACTCCCAAGTTTACTCAAACTCATGTTCATTAAGTCGGTGATGCCATCTAACCATCTCATCTTCTGTCGTCCCCTTCTCCTCCTGCCTTCAATCTTTCCCAGCATCAAGGTCTTTTCCAGTGAGTCAGCTCTTCTCACATCAGGTGGCCAAAGTATTGGAGTTTCAGCTTCAGCTTCAGTCCTTCCAATGAATATTCAGAGCTTATTTCCTGTAGGATGGACTGGTTGGATCTCCTTGCAGTCCAAGGGACTCTCAAGAGTCTTCTCCAACACCACAGTTCAAAAGCATCAGTTCTTCGACACTCAGCTTTCTTTATAGTCCAACTCTCACATCCATACATGACTACTGGAAAAACCATAGCCTTGACTGGATGGACCTTTGTTGAAAAAATAATGTCTCTGCTTTTTAATATGCTGTCTAGGTTGGTCGTAACTTTTCTTCCAAGGAGTAAGTGTTTTTTCATTTCATGGCTGCAGTCAACATCTGCAGTGATTTTGGAGCCCAGAAAGATCAAGTCTGCCACTGTTTCCACTGTTTCTCCATCTATTTGCCATGAAGTGATGGGACTGGATGCCATGATCTTAGATTTCTGAATGTTGAGCTTTAAGCCAACTTTTTCACTTTCCTCTTTCACTTTCATCAAAAGGCTCTTTAGTTCTTCTTCACATTGTGCCATAAGGGTGGTATCATCTGCATATCTGAGGTTATTGATATTTCTCCCAGCAATCTTGATTCCAGCTTGAGCTTCCTCCAGCCCAGAGTTTCTCATGACATACTCTGCATAGAAGTTAAATAAGCAGGGTGACAATACACAGCCTTGACATATTCCTTTTCCTATTTGGAACCAGTCTGTTGTTCTATGTACACTTCTAACTGTTGCTTCTTGACCTGCATACAGGTTTCTCATGAGGCCGGTCAGGTGGTCTGGTATTCCCATCTCTTTCAGAATTTTCCACAGTTTATTGTGATCCACACAGTCAAAGGCTTTGGCATAGTCAATAAAGCAGAAATAGATGTTTTTTTGGAACTCTCTTGCTTTTTTGATGATGCAATGGATGTTGGCAATTTGATCTCTGGTTCCTCTGCCTTTTCTAAAACCAGCTTGAACATCTGGAAGTTCATGGTTCAGCTATTGTTGAAGCATGGCTTGGAGAATTTTGAGCATTACTTTGCTAGTGTGTGAGATGAGTGCAATTGTGTGGTAGTTTGAACATTCTTTGGCACTGATTTTCTTTGGAATTGGAATGAAAACTGACCTTTTCCAGTCCTGTGGCCACTGCTGAGTCTTCCAAATTTGCTGGCATACTGAGTGCAGCACTTTCACAGCATCATCTTTTAGGATTTGAAATAGCTGAACTGGAATTCCATCACTTCCACTAGCTTTGTTCACAGTGATGCTTCCTAAGGCCCACTTGACTTCACATTCCAGGATGTCTGGCTCTAGGTGAATGATCACACCATTGTGATTATCTGGGTCATGAAGATCTTTTTTGTACAGTTCTTCTGTATAATCTTGCCATCTCTTCTTAATATCTTCTGATTCTGTTAGGTTCATACTATTTCTGTCCTTTATTGAGCCCACCTTTGCATGAAATATTCCCTTGGGAGAAGGAATTGCCAAATAAAGTACTAACTAGTACATTCAACTGGAAATTTAAATAGTGATAAAAAGGGATGTGTGATTTTGGTTTTTACATTTTGATTGTTAAGACCTAGGGAACTGGCAAGCCTGTAATTTCTATTACGAACCTTATTTCATAGTCTTCAATTATGTCCTATGAAGGTCCTGTATTTATTTCACAGTTAGGTTACATGTAATCAACCCCACTGGTAGCTAACATTTACTAAATGTGCCAGACATTGTCATATAAATGATCTACCTCTATTTCATCTTCATCTTAAAGGTGAGCCTTGGACTATTGGACAAGTTCCCTCACTTGCACAAATCTACCCAACCTGCTCACTGCAGAGTAATAATCAAACTCAGGGGATTTCCCTGGCGGTACAGTGGATAACAATCTGCCTTCCCATATTGGGAACACAGGCTCAGTCCTTGGTCCAAGAAAATCCCACATGCCCACATGCCATGGAGGAACTACAGCCCATGAGCCTCAGTTACTGAGCCCATGTGCTGCAAGTTCAGAAGCCCATACTAGAGCCTATGCTCGACAACAAGAGACGCCACCACAATGAGAAGGTCACACACCGCCACGAGAGAGGAGGCCCTGCTTGCCCAACTACAGAAAAGTCTGCATAGCAACAAAGACCCAGCGTAGCCAAAATTAAATAAATTATTTTTTTAAATCTACTTCTAAAAAAATTTCAAACCCAAGATTATTTCTGTAGAAGAGTTTCTTGTTTTATTCTTTGCCATTTTCAAACAATCCTTTTCTAAGTCAGAAAGAAGTATGACACTTGGATACATCATTTTGATATAAAATATATTTTGCTTTCAGGGAATAAGCTGTGGTTATAATACATTTTGTAAATCTTGCTATGCTAGGGGTTTTTCTTTAGGAGAATTTTGATACGAACCAGTGAGTCAGCAAATGGTTGCTAAATTTATATTTCCTCCACTGAACAAGATTAAATCCTAATTCATTCAAATTATTTTCATATTCCGATTAACCAAATGACCCAGTTGCTAAGCCCATCTTTTCATTTTTTTATCTTTTATTTTTTAATTCTCATTAGAGGAAGTAGTCGCTAAAATTTACATTTAAAATATAGAACTAGGAACCATACTCAAGCAACTATCCACAGCCTATTGTGAAAATACTATCCTGGGAATTTAGAAATAGTTTAAGTTTCAGGCATGGTAACATGCAAAAAATCTAATCATAGAGGAAATTATCATGAATAGCGGATACACACACATACACACACACACACACATACACACACACACACACACATCCCATGAGTATCAACAGTTGATTTCATAGATAATTTCCTGCCTGCTGATGGCTACTCCCAAATCTTTCTTTAATTACAGAGCAAGATTGATAATACATAATAGTATAGTTTAATTAGCTATGTTTCTTATGTTTAGACCAATGAGCAATTTTCTAATGTACTTATTTTGATTAGATAAAAAAATACATGAAGCAAGAACAAGACACCCTTTGTTTGAGAAGATCCTTGACACATTTTAGGTTGACTGTCTCATAAAGATTCTTTTTTTCTCAGAAGGTTCACTTGAGATAAAAGTCTAATGAAAAAAATTTTTTTCAGAACTGTTTCTGCTAACAACTTAGATTTACAAGGGCTTTGAATGTCAGAAAAATTCAAATTTTCATATCAAAGTCAAAAACAGAAATAAGCCAAATTCAAGTGTTTGTTTTCTGAAGCACTGCTGAATATATTGTCCGGTTTGTACCACGGAAGGCTGAAAGCAAAACACGGATGGATCTGCCAAACAATCCCTAACTCTGTTTATAACAACTGAAGCTGTGCCTTTCATATCAGAGTTCCATCAGAACGGGGAGGGGGAGGAACAGATAAGCTCATCAGTGAAATAGTAGTCTTTAACAACAACCAGTCACTTCCTGCAATCAAAACCATGCTAGCATGTGGCTTGTTCAAATAAAAATTACTGGACTGGAGCCAAACAAGGAAAAAGTAATTGATAATGTGGTTTTTCAGAAACCATCCATCCATCAAATGTGTCAGTCCTTCATAATACTTTATTTCCCTTCTGAACAAAGATCTTTAAAATTCATTGTGTGCACTTAAAAACAAAGTGTCCTTGTGCTGGTTTATAAAGATTCTCTTTTAGTTTGGGTTTGTTTTGTTATTTGATTACATTCCCTCCCATCCTGCCTTTTTTTTTTTTTTTTACAGATAGTTGCTGGAAATTTCTGCCATTCTTAAACAAAGCATCTTTGTGCTGTATCAGCTTGCATTTTCCTTGGATTGTATTTGGGTGATGCCTTTTCACTGACTTCAGCACTGGAGTATTGTAGCCACAGCTTTAGTAAGTAGACTGTAACAAACAGATTCACTGGCCCTTTTTATTTGTTGCAGCCTATTAACCTTCTGGTGGGAAATGCTACTCAGAGTAAGGCATCGGAGTTATTTCAAACAGAATTTAAAACTGATGAGAAAATATTGGTTCATACTTGCAGCTAGAAAAAGTCATTAACAGTTAATTCTATAAAAAATGTTCCATCTCCAGTAATCCCTCCAATACAATGCAAATGTCTTTTAACAAAACCTTCCATTCATTTTTGGATCTGAAAGATCAGTTTGCAAAACTGATCATAGCTTAGCTCACTGTCACTATCCAAAACAAACTTCTGTAATGTACATTTCAGCAACATTCACTTGCTTTCACTTTTGATGACTTCCATATTAAAGTCAAGAGTATTAGAGATTT
Source organism: Madoqua kirkii (assembly GCA_006408675.1). Classification (NCBI taxonomy): domain Eukaryota; kingdom Metazoa; phylum Chordata; class Mammalia; order Artiodactyla; family Bovidae; genus Madoqua; species Madoqua kirkii. The sequence continues at coordinate 45,649 of SJYC01130911.1, read as the reverse complement.
AGTGTCACACACACACATTTGCCCTAAATATGGTAAAAATTACACTTCAACCTGCATATTTAAAGGCATATGATGGTTTCCCTTAAAATCATGTTTTAAATGACAGTCATGTGATTAAAACACTGTAACTGAAAAAAAGAAATAATTAATGAGGTTTTGGTGCACAAAAATTATGAGGGAAAACATCCCTGTGATTCTGTGGTTTTTCACTTCTTTTAGCTGCCTATTTACAAGCAAATGCCATCATGTTGTGACCACTTTTGTGTTCTCCTAGTACTGTCAGCTCTTGACCTGACAATTACTTTAAGTTTATATTTAGATCTTCTGGCAGTGTCTTGGGACAAACTAGCCAGGAGAAAGGCCCTTAGAGATAGTTGTTCCTTGTATAGCCAGCTAACACCTGGCCAGAGAAATCACTCCTGTTATCTCACCAGCCATCTCAATAAAGTTTCTTTTTAAAGAAAGCCAGGAAGAAAAAAGCTTCAGAGGCAGCACAAAACCCCTACATTATGGCAGGTCCTGCCCCTGGAATTTCTCTTTTGGCCTGCTCTGAAGTAACACTAAAAAAAAAAATCACATTTATACAAGATAATGATAACAGTTTTCACGTGTAACCTCTTTTCCGTCTATGAAATACTAATACTAGAATAGCAAAAAGAAGCAAATATTCACTCTTCAGCCAAAGATTGCTACATGAAGAAATACAAAATGTGCCAGGCTCAGGGGTTAGTTTTGGTGGGGGAGATATCAATTTGGAAATGGCAAAGAGGTCAACTACTAAGTCAACATCCACAGTGGGTCCCTTGAGAAATGAAGATCTCATTTAGTTTTTTTGATGGGAAATTGCCAAAAAAAATCAATGATACAAATTTTGCCTTCAGAAGTATTCACAAGAAGGGGCTATGGGAACAAGTAAAATATCTTCATTCTTTGTTTTTCTGCTAGAATTTACTACATATTCAGTTTTGCCTGTTGATTCATGCTAAGCCTGTGGTGCGATAAAAATGAAACAGGTTAATTTTTTAATAACAGTTTGATGCACTTGATTTTGTTTGATTGGTCCATATTTTTCTTAAACTGAGCTCCTCCTCATTCTACCAGAGGCATCCAAAAAGCATGCCTCCTAGAAGTTTAAGGATTTCTACAGAAATGGTTCAAAAAGGGGGAAAAAATCTAATATTTCATTTCTGATATAAAAAAGGATTTTTTTTCTTGGTCAAAAGTCAATTAGTCTCGAGAGCCAAGCCTTGTCAAAACGGAAGACTTTTCAAATTCACTGTTTTAATCTCATGGAGAGCTAGGCAGAACTGAGTAGATGAATTTCGTCCATGGAAAGGGGAACCTAGGTGATGAAGTTTTCTGCCCTGGAGCAACAGAAAGATGCAGTGACAAGAAACAAAAAGCCCACAGCATACTCCTCTCACTGTGGAGGGGCTGTGGAGAAAAGGAGGTAAGGGAGGAAGGTTAGTAGGGTTTAGAAGATGCCTCCGTCTTCTTGGGGGCAATGCTCTTTGGACAGGAACACGTGTTACTCACAAACTATCCACTCATTTCATGTACACAGATGTTCACGTTTTCACATCTCTGAAATCAGAATACATCCGAACGTGTACTGGATCTTCCTAGACACTTTCTTTCTTTTTTAAGCAGCATATAGAACAGTGGTAGATCTTAAAAGCAATGGCACCTTTGATTCAACAAGATGTGCTAAGTTGAGTGAAAAGGTGAGAGAGGGGATTCTGCTCTCCTTTCTACCTGAGGCTCTGTGAGGCTTGAACCTTGCACCCACCCTCTGCAACCAAGAGCAACCATAGCCAAGTAAAGTCACAGACCCCTCCAAATGAGGTAGAAGGTGGACCTCCTAAATTGCTGTCTGCTTCTCCATGGCATGAATGAGACCCAGAAGGGCCCAGGGGAGTCTGGAAAGTTACAGGAGAGTCTGACAGGAACTTTCTAGAAGGAAGACCATTGCTGTGTGGGGGCATTGGTGAGGACTTTGGAGCAGATGCCTGAGTCAGCTTCCACAGGAAGCCCTCAGCATCAGCAAGGCAACGTGGGGCTAAGTCACCATGGAAGTAACCAGCTCCAGATTCAGATGGAGGAGAATGCTGACCATCAGTCACGCTGGCGCTGGACTCCAAGATCAGGTCCCAGCAGAATCTCCCAGAAGGAGAGCCACCAACCCTCAGTGGTCTTTGGTTCCTGGGCAGCCCAGGCCAGTTTCTCTGTAGCCAATGTTGTGAGGATTCAGGGTAGACTCTGCTGACCCCAAGACCCAGTTACCCTATAACCACCACAAAGCCACAGAGCCCCACTGCTCCCCATGTCCTACCTGCTGAGAGACCTTCCCAGGGAAAACAGGGAGAGGAAACCAGAAATCTGAAAGATGGAGTATTTCTTCCAAAACAGAGCATGTAGGTAGAAAAAGTGTAAAAATTAATCAAGAAGATGAAATCTTCCGGCTTGTTAAAAGAAGTTGAGCTTTTTCTTTTCCCCTTGCTGCCCAGTTAAGCATTTATAAAAAGGATCAGTTAATAGAAAAATAAACTGTGCTTTCTGTTAACATCTGATTTGTACTATAAGTGAATCTGTGACTCTAGAACTCTAGAATGATGAAGTCTAGAATTTAGAGAGTGATAATATGAGAACTTTACAAAATATAATGTGGCAGTGGATTAGTTGCTAAGTCGTGTCTGACTCTTGGGACACTATGAACTGGTGCCCGCCAGCCTCCTCTGTCTGTGAGATTTCCCAGACAAGAATACTGGAGTGGGTAGCCACTTCCTTCTCCAGGGGATCTTCCTGACCCTGGGATCAAGCCTGGGTCTCCTGCATTGCAGGTGGATTCTTTACTGACTGAGCCACCAGGGAAGCAAATATAAAGTACCCATTAACATTAGTCTGTGAGATAGAGAGACCGTCTTTCAATTAAGGGTATATTGGCAAATTGCGATTCTATGACCCATATTGTCATATTAATGGTGCTTTCATTGAACCAAAGAATGCTGTCATTATTAACACTGTTTCTGCATCCTAGTAGTATTCCTTGATCCTGGTCAAGAAAGAAGCGGATCCTATGGGTGGGTTATGAGCTTTTAATATAATAAACACAAGTGAAAACAGAAATCTCAGCATTCAGAATAAATTGTCTGCTTGTTGAGAGGAACTTTCAAGAAACAGTACAAAATAGTAGAAGAAAAAAAGGGGAGCAGATGCTAGGGACATATGGGCAAGTGATTTTGAGGGCCTGACAAAAAAGACAAGCACAGAATGCCTTAATCAGAGAAGAGGAATAGAAGTGGTACTATGGTTCCTTTCTGGATTGTCAGCTCTGTGATCTACCCCTGGCATCTTAAGTCCCACCTGTGTCCTTCCTTATAGCTGTGCTGCAAAGAGAGGAAGACAGTGGCTCCTACTCTTGATCTGCTGTCTAATAAATAACCCCATCCTCGGTTGAGTCTCATCGCCTACTGGGAAATGCTTCCTTGAATGCTGAATATAACCTGCTTTATTCTGCCTTCAGCCCCAGACTCGGGATTCCTATAGCCCTCCTGCCACCCCAATATATGGGAGGACAGACTAGACACCAAGTGATGGACCATTCTGTCATGAGATGGAGCACACTGAATATCTCTTTTGATGCAAACGAGTCCCTTTCTTTAGAAAGCTGGTCTTATTGACTGAGAACCATTATCACAGTGAGACAGAATGAGAGGAAACAGTTAAGCATGTTCTCCCCCCCGTTTTTGTGTTTATAGCTGCCCAGAAATGAACATCAATATTTAAATGTCTGAATTATCTTAGGCTTGTAAAAAACCAATTAGCTGCTCCCTGGGCCCAGTGTCTGGGGCCTCTGCAGGGCATAGTATGGGACTGTTTAGTTCTTGCGGTCAGAGGCAGGGAACTCTGGGAGAGGTCAGAGTGGCAAGGGTCATTGCTGGGTTAGTGGGGTTCCCCTGGGACCATCCATCCTGAAGGAACAGGAATCTGCAGCAGCCCTTTAAGGCTATCAGAAAGGATTCGGCAGGACTATTGGCAGCACAAAGAATACTTGGCCAGAAGAGCTGCATCATGGGAAACACACCACAGACTGGAGCCTGTGATGCAAAGCAGTTCAGGGTCCTCACTGCTGACAGATAGGAACCTTGAGACTTAGAAGACCTTGGTCAGCTATAGTAATTCTGATTCCTCTGAGGAAATAAGTCCTCATCCCCAGCCAGAGCTTACGTGTCTGTGTCTGAAAGTAGGGCCCCATCTATAGACTTAGCACATCCTATGCAGGGACATTTTGCATGGTCTGGAGCAGAAAGAGTGGACCGTGGGGACGAGGGATCATGGAAAGTTAGGAAGATTTCTCGTTTCCTTAGTCCAGATTTTCATGGTTTCTAACTCTCAGAGGACCAGGATTACTATCTCTTTTGTGTTAGATTTATTTTTTCCTGGAAGACATCATTTGTTGCTTACCCGATATTTAGTCACCCATGTCTTCCTTACTGACAAAACCCCATATCTGTTTGTGACCAGGACCCAGCCCCAGGGGGAATGCATGACTTTCTACCTATCCTGGAAGCTAAGGGTGCTGATGGAAGCAGGAGATGCCAGGAGGATGGTTTGTGGGAAAGATCTCCCTCCCTCATCAAAGAGGACAGATGCAGCCAGCTTGGCTGTCCCCAACTTGATCTCAGACGCATTGTCTGCAGCTGCATTGGGGTCAGCACATGGCTGATTAGAGTACAGAAGTCAGAGGTCATTGTATCCCATGCTGCTGCTGCTGCTGCTGCCGCTGAGGGTGCTAAGTCGCTTCAGTCATGTCGACTCTGTGCGACCCCATAGATGGCAGCCCACCAGGCTCCACTGTCCCTGGGATTCTCCAGGCAAGAACACTGGAGTGGGTTGCCATTTCCTTCTCCAGTGCATGAGAGTGAAAAGTGAAAGTGAAGTCACTCAGCTGTGTCCGACTCTTAGCGAGCCCATGGACTGCAGCCTACCAGGCAGTCTCCTCCACCCATGGAATTTTCCAAGCAAGAGTACTGGAGTTAGGTGCCATTTCCTTCTCTGGTTGTATCCCATACTTTCACTTATTCAACACATATTTATTGAGCACTTGCTACCTTTCAAGCTCAATAAACAAGACACTGACCTGTGTTTGAGGTCCACATTTATTGCTCCTCTCAGGCACTGCATCGCCCTTAGCTCCTTTTTGCAGTAGAAATGACTGCAATACATACATGAAAATGTAAAATAAAAGAGGACAGGGACTCATAGAAGCTATTAGATATTGAGAGATATTAATGGGAGAATGGAAAATGTGACTTGGAAAATGAACAGAAGACAAGGAGGCAGGCTGGGCGTCAGGAGCCACGGCCATGGTTACTCCCAAAAACGGTCAACTCAGAATGAGGCCATGGCCTCCATCACAGCCTCCCTGAAGGCTGGACCATATCTACTGCTGCTGCTGACTTCCACCCATATTCTAGAACCAGTATCTCAGAAGTAAGCACCAGATTCTGCTGAACTTCCTCATCTGCCTGCATGTTGACAGTCTCAGGAATGAGTGGTGCCTCCACTTTTGCCCAGTTTTGTGTGGATGGTGAAACAAGAATCACCCTCCTGCCAAGGCTATCTTCACAGCATATGAGGGTTACCCCAAAAGAAAACTGGAACAGTCTAGAAGGAAGTACCAAAGCTAGGTAGCCAAAATTTTAAAGTTCATGATGGTGAAAATAATTTACAGAGAGTATCACAATTTTCAAGGTAGAAAACAGTAAAAATAACTTTTATAAAGTATTTTAAAGTATTCAAAGTACATCTGATCATCACAATACTGAGATGCACACAGAACAGGTGTTTTATCTGAGCCTCAAAGAGATGAAATTATTTTAATAGAACATGAGGTGTTCAGTGATTATCTGACTTTTATTTAAAAAGAAAGAAATATGTAACCTTTAAGTATGTGACAGTTTCAACTGGGGATGGTATTAGCATATCTGGAGTGTAAATATAATCTTCTGTAGACAGTGTTGATTTATATAAGCAAATGAACTAGTTTTCCAAAAAGTGAAGGTATTCTACTTGGAGGTGAAGGTGTTTTCATCTGAGCCTCTTCTCAAATTTTATCTCAAAGGCTTATCAATATTTTTAATTCTTATCCTGTAAAGACAAAGCCATATAGCTGACCTGATCTTACACTTAACTGATGTAAAATAAGAAGAGCAAAACATGACATATGTCCTGTTACTTGCCTATCTCTTGACCTTCCCAGACATAACTAATTAATTATGGCATTTGTTTCTCAGAATCCCTCTGGATGCAGCACTGAAAGCAGTCCTACCAATCGATCCTAGTGGGCAACCCTAGAGGAGCAATGTTCAGTATGGAGTTCCGGTAGTGAAGGATTTCTTTTGTTTGCCCAGAATGTTGGAAGTTCTAGGAAAAGCACCCTTCTTCCTCTGAAAAATCTTCTAAGAATGTGGCCTAAATCCTGGCTTGTTAAGCAGATCTGAAGCTATGGATTAAATTGTAGCTGCAATCTCTTGGAATTCAAACCCCATCTCCATTAAGACTGAAGTTTTGAAAGATGTTATAGAAAATGTCATGGTGGTGGAGTGTGGGGGCTGCCTCTTGGATACTCAGTATGGGGCTGCAAGAGAAAGATGTGCTTGGCCTCTGTTGAAAGCTGACCAGCAGGAGAGAGAAGTGGCTTTGTTAAACCAATTCTTTTCTGTCCTTCTCTAGTGGTCCTATATGGCTGAAGGGCTGATATCCAGGCACTGGTAAATTGCAAAAAAAAAAAAAAAAAAAATCTATTTCTCAGCCCAAGCTAAAGTGACATACTGGCAAAACGCCAGGGGAATTAGAAAGTCTGATATCCCAAACTCCTCCCAAGCATTAGCTAGGGTTAGAAGAGAGATTAGTTTTGCCTCCCTTCTCCATCTACCCTTCCAAGCACAGGACAGAAACAGAGATCTAATTCTTTAAACTACGGCCTAGACAGATAGCAGCTTGGAGAAAAAAGTGAAAGCAATGTTCTGTTTTCTGAACATTTCTGGCACCTAAGGAGTTACGGTGTTGCCAGAGAAATCTCAAATCTGAACACAGGAGTTTGAACCCTAAGGAAATCCTTAGACCTTTAGATCTGCGCTGACTGTAGGTGAGCTGGATAGTTGAGGTGTTCAAACTTCCTGAAGCCTGTCTCCCTTCTCTCGTGGTTGCTGCGGATGGAAATGGAAGAGGAAAATCTCCCAGCTGGCAGAACCAGAGCCACCAGATTGGCCAATTAAAGAACTCAATATACTGCCAGGGAAATGATTCAATACATAGATGCCAATGAGACCTACTAAAGTCATCATTTATCTTATTATCCCTGACCACTGGGATTTGTGTGTGGCGGTGGGGTCGAGGGGCAGGATGCTGGAATCGCTCTTCTCCCAAGGCCACACATGTAGAATGCCTGAGGGCCACTTTGAAAGGAAATTGAGCATTCCTGGACAAAGATCAACAGGAAGGCTCAGTGCTGCTGCTGCTGCTAAGTCACTTCAGTCGTGTCCGACTCTGTGCTTCCCCATAGACGGCAGCCCACCAGGCAGGCTCCCCATCCCTGGGATTCTCCAGGCAAAAACATTGGAGTGGGTTGCCATTTCCTTCTCCAATGCATGAAAGTGAAAAGTGAAAGTGAAGATGCTCAGTCATGTCCAACTCTTAGTGACCCCATGGACTGCAGCCCACCAGGCTCCTCCGTCCATGGGATTTTCCAGGCAAGAGTACTGGAGTGGGGTGCCATTGCCTTCTCCAGTGCTAGGGTTAGCATTTGCCCCTATATGTGACTTCTCCATCTCTCATTTCTAAATGGTAAGTTTTGATTGTCATTCTCCTAATTTTCTGATACCACTACATATTAATATCTTAAAAGTCACATCTACACCAAACAGACAACAACAGACATCACTCTGTGATACTAGACATTTAGCTACTTGCTTCAAGGTGAGCTGAATACCATCTGTGTTTACATGTGGGATTATTGAATTAAATTGGTGGTGATATTGGTAATCTATTTCCACAAAAATTCTATTAACACACAACCACAAAATCCAGTGGCTTAAGACAACGACCATTTATTTAGCTCCTGAGTTTGCAGGTTACATGGGCATCTCTTCAGTTTTGGCTGGGTTTGACTGATATTGCCTGAGCTTACTCATGAGTCCCAGCCTCAGCTTGTGGGATTGTGGGAGGCTTGCCAGGTAAAATGGCCTCACCTAGAATGATCTGGCTTTGCCTCCAGGCTCTTTCATCCTCCATCAGATTAGCCTGGGTTCATACTAATGTTGGGGGCAGAGTTCTAATAGAAGAACAGAAGTATACAGGGGCTTTCTTGAGCCTAAGCTCAGAACTAGCCCACTGTCACTTCTATCCTGTTCAGTTGGCTTTAGTAAGTCACAGGCCAGCCTGGATTCAAAGGATGGGGAAATAGACTCTACCTGTTAATGGAAGTAGTTGCAAAAGGCATGGGTAGAGAGCAAAGAGGGGATTTAGAGTTATTTTGCAACCAGTCATCTACAGAGGCTCTGGGGGAATTATTTACATAGGAAGAAGATGGTATATGAGAGAGCTGGTTGACCAAGAGATGGATCTCTAGATGGTAGAGATTTGTCTCTAAAATGTGCCCATACTCTTCTGTTATTTTACAAGCAACACTCACCCCGTCTTCTAAGAAATGTTTATTTTAACCACCAGCCTCACTTAAAAGGAATCTGACACAGGGAAAGGAGTACATCAAAGCTGTATATTGTCACCCTGCTTATTTAACTTATATGCAGAGTACATTATGAGAAACATTGGGCTGGATGAAGCACAAGCTGGAATCAAGATTGCTGGGAAAAAGATCAATAACCTCGGATACGCAGATGACACCACCCTTATGGCATTTATTTAACTTATATGCAGAGTACATTATGAGAAACATTGGGCTGGATGAAGCACAAGCTGGAATCAAGATTGCTGGGAAAAAGATCAATAACCTTGGATACGCAGATGACACCACCCTTATGGCAGAAAGTGAAGAAAAACTAAAAAGCCTCTTGATGAAAGTGAAAGAGGATAGTGAAAAAGTTGGCTTAAAGCTCAACATTCAGAAATCTAAGATCATGGTATCCAGTCCCATCACTTCATGGCAAATGGATGGGGAAACAGTGGAAACAGTGTGAGACTAATTTCTGGGCTCCAAAATCACTGCAGATGGTGATTGCAGCCATGAAATTAAAAGACGCTTACTCCTTGGAAGAAAATTATGACCAACCTAGATAGCATATTGAAAAGCAGAGACATTACTTTGCCAACAAGGGTCCGTCTAGTCAAGGCTATGGTTTTTCCAGTAGTCATGTATGGATGTGAGAGTTGGACTATGAAGAAAGCTGAGCACCAAAGAATTGATGCTTTTGAACTGTGGTGTTGGAGAAGACTCTTGAGAGTCCCTTGGACTGCAAGGAGATCCAACCAGTCCATCCCAAAGGAAATCAGTCCTGAATATCCATTGGAAGGACTGGTGCTGAAGCTGAAACTCCAATACTTTGACCACCTCATGTGAAGAACTGATTCATTGGAAAAGACCCTGATTCTGGGAAAGATTGAAGGTGGAGGAGAAGGGGATGACAGAGGATAAGATGGTTGAATGGCATCACTAACTCAATGAACATGAGTTTGAGTAAACTCCAGGAGTTGGTGAAGGACAGGGAGGCCTGGTGTGCTGCAGTCCATGGGATTGCAAAGAATCAGATACAACTGAGCGACTGAACTGAACTGAACTGACATCTTCCTATTGATTCTGCTTCCTGGGCCATAGTGATCAGACAGAGACAGACACCTGACCCAGCCAGGTTAATTAGAGGTTAACCTCCTTGTCCACAACTAGGCAAAGGACAGGACCTAATTAAGGTTACTCAAAATGCTTTTATAGGTGCAAGAGCTAGGAGCTTGTGAATCCGGGAGTTGACATCAGCCGTGGCAGCATAGGCAAAGCAAGCCTGCAACTATAATACTGACATTCAGAGAGAAGCAAGAGGAAAGAAAGATGATAGAGTTTAGGGAACCCCAGTTCCTGGTACAGTTATTCCAGAACCATGTCACACTCATCCTTCCTATGAGTTTGTTTTGAAAGGCAACTCATTCTCTGTTTTTGGAAAAAATAACTGAAGTTGGAGCTGGTCCATTGCAACTGAGGTGGTCTGCTACAGGAGTAATTTGAGACATAGACCTCTGGCCCCAAAATATCCTCTCATCCTCTCACAACTAAGAACTAGGCAGAAAGTTGCCATTTTCTCTACTAGCAATTCAATTTTTGGTTTAGGAAGGTGATGAATTGGAATGAGCCATGGTTTGTGACACCTCCTTATATGGCCTGGAAAGCCTTTCCACCCCTGACTTTGTAAACCCGTTTTCATGTTTCAACACTCAGTCCAATGTCACCTGTACATTGGGGCTTCTTTTACTCCTCTTTTTTTGCTACTTTTAAATTATGGGGTTTTCCTGCTTCATGCTCCAACATATTTTAGATAAATTTCTAGGCTACTACTCATATATCATATTCTATGCTCACAGCTCTTATGTAACCCCTTAGTGAAATTATGATTTCTGTCTTTAAGTTAAACATTAAAAATGTATTATTTACCTTTGTATTCTTCAGACATAGTATTGCATTGCTTTTAATAAAAATGCAAGTTTTAAAAGTTTAGTCTATTAAAACTTTAAGCCATTAATATCTTAGCTTGATTCATTGACAAACAGTATTTAAGAACATACTCATTCAATCATCAGTTCTGAATCTTGACTGCACATTAGAATCACCTAGGGAGCTTTTTAAATATAGTGGTGCTTGAGCCTCATCTCAGACCAACTAAATCAGAATTTCTGGGATAGGGGCCCAGGCATCAATATTTTTTAATAGATTTCCAAGTGGTTCTCATATGCAGCCAGGATTAAGAACTGCCCTATATGAAGGAAGTTTCTATCTCTTACAGAAAAGCAAGAGCCAAAGGAAAGATTCCATTTAGTTGGAAGAAAGCCTTCATGAAAGTGATGGCTTTTGAATTAAATTTTAATGGGAGGGTGGAATTTCAGGAGGGAAACATAAGGGGAAAAAATGGAACGTGGAAAAACAGAGAGCACCAGCTTCTCTGCAGTGTAGGGGTGTAGAGAGATAAGATTTAGAGTATTTCTCTGTGTGAGGCATTTTATACATTTTTCTCAAAGAATCTTCACAATTAACTTCTGAGGGAAGAACTATTTTGTGGAGGAGAAGGCTGAAGCATAGACAATTTAAACACTTGCTTAAGACTGTACTACTAGCTCCTGGTGGATCTGGGACTTCAGCCCGGGTTGGGTTGTTTTCCAAGCCACGGCACACAACACCCCCCCGGGGCTGGAAGGCCTGCTGCACCTGTTGGCAGCTACCTTGTTTTCCGGCCTCTGCTTCTTACTAGTGGAAGCTACTAAAGGGCTTGTGGAGCGGAGTCTGAACCATCTGACTTCTTGAGTGATTATCAATAGGGTGAGTGCACGTGGTCATGGCCTGTGTTCTCCTGCCAGGTGAGTCAGGCGATGCTCAGCATGGTTGCTGTCCAAAGTGAGCGCTGGTCAACCAGGCAGGACCAGTGGACCAAGGGAAGCTCACCAAGCCCTGGAACCACTATGGCTCCTTTTCGTGACTGAGATTTCCCAAAATTACATTCCTGAAATATTTGTTTCATGTCTCCAATTGTCCATATTTATTTCACTCCTGATTTTAGAAATGACCACAAGGCACTGTTCCCAGACGCCACAACTTTCCTCTCCCAAGCAGGCTATTGTCCCCTGATCGCTTGCTCTGAGTCCTATTTGTTCTTCCTCCAAAGAGGCCTCATGCTGCTAAGCCACATGCTTGAGCCAGCCAAGGCAAGACCTAGACTGGATCATGCCTGTAGGACTAAGCTCTGAAGACACATTATTAACCGTTCTTTAACAAGGGAGTACTAGATCAAGTAATAGGATTTTTCTAGAAGAGGTAAGACTAAATATAGTTAGGAGGCATATTATTTAGAACTCTCTTGTTGCATGTGACAGAAACCTCAATTCAATCTCAAAAAGAAGGATGAATTAGCTAATATCACTGAAACTGCAATACTCATATCTTCAGGCCTATTTTGATCCAGGGGCTCAAACAACATTATCAGGTATTAGACTCTCCAGTTTTTCTACATTACGTTCATGGGTTTCATTCTTAAACTCGATACTGGTGCCCCATAACTGTAAAATTATATCACTGCTAGTGCTAGTCATTCTGGCAAAAAAGACTTTGAGGGGTATACCTTTCTAAGGCTCTGAATTAACTATGTTTGGATTAACATGGGTTTATGCCCATATTCTAAGCCAATCAATGTGCCCAAGAGGGAAGGAATTTTGATGTTAGGGCAGGCCCAGTGTATGAGTCCACCTCTGAATGAATCAACACAACTAAGGAAATTCATGGCTTTGGTAGTTGAAAGGTGGGTCATGTGATCCATCTCAAACCACATGGCTGAGATTAGACATGGAGCAGCTTCCCAAAGGAAACCTGGAGAAAAAGAGAGCAGATACCAGTGTGGCAAAAACTTTACTACACACATCACCACTACATGAAGCTGTTTCAGAAATGCTGGTCTGGCCCAGATAAAGTTTCCTCTAGCCTGTGGCAATAACAAGGAATATAACAGAATTGTCTTCAGCAGCCTACAATTCACACATCTGCACTAGCACAGACTGGCACACAGCCACAAGGCAAATCTGATCAGTTTGGAGCCAGTGAATTCTTTCTCATCTCTACTGCTAAATATGGCTTAAGCTATGGGGCAGTCAAAACTTCAGGAAATTTACAGCAACATCTCAGCCTTCCATGCTAATAGATAGCATGGGTAATTGAATTCCACTGTTAACCTCAATATGTCATTTTACATAAATATTTTAATTTCATCGTTAACCATTTTGTCAAAGTTGTTAGCAAGTCATTAAATTGGCTTACTGAGGGGTTCCATTTTTATATCTTTTTCTGGGCTATCATCTGATATAGAAACTGGCCAAATCATCCTGAGTTGGACAAGTATCAAAGCTCAATAATGTATCATTGTCTGTTTATCCTGGGTATTCCAAAGTAGAGTAAGAATTATTATTTATATATTTATAATATTATAATGTTGGAGCATTGGAGTCTATGTAGTAACATGGATAATGCTTGAGTCTCTGTATTTGGTTTGGTGGATCAGTATGTTTTATAAAAGCAGCTTAACATGTTAGTAAAGCTGGTTTACACTGACAGATGCAATGTGGCCATATGCACGTTACACAATTCTATCACATTTCTCAGAATTTCATTAAACTGACGTGGAATAAGTTTAAGGCCTATAGCAAAACATTCTATTAGCACCTTTCAGGACTTTAATATAATTCAGTGGAATTATCAAACTTAGCTACCAGTGTTCAGAGTAATCATGTAGGAGAGGGGAGGACAAATATTCCAATTTAGATAGAACAGTGCAGAACAGAGAACATCCGGGAATGGCAGGGGATTGCAAGTGGACAGAGATCCATTTAGAAACTTCTTCCTTGGCTGACACTTCACCTAGGTTCACCCTGCCTCTGACGTCTTTTCTTTCGCATTTTATGTGATTAGCTTTCAAGCAAAAGTTTTAAAGAACATTAGTCATCTTTTTCAATATTTTTTTAAAAAGTGTATAATGCATTATTTGCAGAGAAAGAAGCAATAGCGTGTTTAGAATCTTGGGCTCTGAGGATTCCCCTAGTGGCCCAGTGGCAAAGATTCTGTGTTCCCAATGCAGGGGCCCCAGATTCAACCCCTGGTTGGTAAACTAGATCCCACAGGCCACAACTAAGAATTCACATGCTGAGACTAAAGGTGCTGCAATGAAGACTGAAGATCCTGTGTGCTGCAATTAAGACCCAAAATAGCCAAATAAATAAATAAAAATTCTTGGGCTCTGTGGTCTGATGGCCCCCAAACGCTAGTCATTTATTTCTGGTCATGTGGCTTACAAAAGTTGAGGAACTTCCTTTAGCCTCAATTCTTCATCCATATGATACTAAAATAGAGACAATAATAATAACTAAACTATAGGTAATTTGACACATAGTCAATATTCAATAAGGGATAGCTATCATCATCATTATCACCATTATCATTAATTTACACTTCTAACAAAAAAATTTTAAAGTATCTTTTGAGGGGGTGAGAATACAAGTGATTTATTCATTTTCATGTTTATACATATATATACATATATAATCTGCTATAGCTTCCCTCATAGCTCAGTCGGTAAAGAATTTGCCTGCAATGCAGGAGACGTAGGTTCAATTCGTGGGTTGAGAAGATCCCCTGGAGAAGGAAATGGCAACCCACTCCAGTATTCTTGCTTGGAGAATCCTATGGACAGAAGCCTGGCAGGCTACAGTCCATGGGGTTGCAAGTGTTTGACATGACTTAGTGACTAAACCACCACCAAGCTGCTATAAGGGTATGATCAGGAGTGATTTTTAAGCAAAGATCAGAGTGAGAGCCTTCTTATTTTAAGATCCATTAGCTCTTGCTATTAATGCAAAGGAGAGTGCAGGATGTCTTAGAACATTTTATTTCAGCCAAGCAAACACAGCATGGGCACTCTGGCACATAAGGAGAAATAAACATGCTTATGCAATGCTCCAGGTTTTCAGAAATGCCTTTAGCCATGTTTTTCTTCATAAGCATTGGCCTGAAGCACTTAGCGTGAGCCCTCATGTGAACACATGTGTAAACGGACAGACCCCATTCCTGCCCTACTGTATAGTGCTTTTTCTACTTCTCTTTCACTTTTCCCTCCAGGTCCACAAACTCTTCTCTCTGAGCCCAGGAAGCTGACCTACACCAACCAGCTCCCTTATCTTGTGGTTTTGGCTGGGATCTACGATTAGGATGCACCAGCACATGAGAGGGCAGGAGGAACAGGATGTTCTATTCCTTGGTCCCCTTCGTTCCCCCTGCCAGAATCAGGATTGTGCTTAACCGGCTTCCTTCCTTCAGTGGTCCTTTCCATTCAGCCACCCACCAGGGGCCTAGAAACAAGCCCAATGGTGACAATAGTTCCCTGTCTGCTAAACCCCAACCCAAGGAACTGCCTTAAACCCTATTGCCTCCAAGTCCTGACCAACTGCACCTTTGTAAACAAGTACCTTTGTAAAGTAAACCCAGTGGTTCACTTTAGATGGGCCATCCATTTCCTGCTGTTTTTTATATATTCTTTATGTATAGTTTAGTCTTACACAGAACATTGACAGAAAGTTCAATATTTCTCTCATTGACTGTTAAAAAAATTAACAAAACAAATACAGTGTTTTTCCAAGTTCCATTAACATAACTGGTACTGTTTCTACAGATCTATCAGCAAGAGCTGCCTTAACAAGTAAAAAAAAAAGCGAAAGTGTTAGTCCCTCAGTCTTGTCTGACTCTTTGTGACCTATGGACTATAGCCTGCCAGGCTACTCTGTTCATGGAAATCTCCAGGCAAGAATACTGGAGTGGGTTGTCATTTTCTACTTCAAGGGATCTTCCTGATCCAGGGATCAAACTTTGGTCTCCTGCCTTGCAGGCAAATTCTTTACTCTCTGAGCCACCAGGGAAGCCCATTTTAAATAACATAATGTCTATCAGTAGTGAAAATCCAGTATTAAGAGAAAGAAAAATGAAAGAAAAATTCACTCAAGCTTTAATGACCCCATATACTAAACTGCTTTCATTTTCTTATTGTCTACTCATAGGACCAAGGCACTTTCTTTTATTTGTGTTTCATGTAATATCATGCATTTTACATAGATGCTTATCATTTAAAAAATTTTAAATTACTTTTTCCTTTGAGAGCATGCAGTGTACCTTCTTTGACATTTTCCCTCTCACTATCATGAAGGTGGCAAATTATTTTTACTTAGAGACTGGGATGAAATTTTATTATAGGACCAAATATGTTACTTTGGAAACAGGTTCAAAGAATTCATTATTGGACTCAGATCTCATAATTGGAAACAAATTCACACATATCAAATTCCTTAATTAGCACATGCCAAACTTTCTCTCGTTTTCGTTGTTGGAAGTAACTTCACTGATGGTTTTTTTGCTTCTATAAGCGCATCTCCTTATAACCTTTCCACCTGATCTCACATGCCTTGCCTTTATATTTTGTTTTTAAAAATCTGCTTTCAAGCAGTTAGAGCAGAGTGGGGAAAGTGATTCTTGAAACATAGGTCAACAACTTTCAAATGTGAGCTAGGAGAAAACAAAACAAAGAAATAAATTTTTCTAGGAAAAAAAATTTTGTCATCTTTAATCCAGAGTATATAGATAAAATCTGGCTGAATTAATTCCTCTTCCTGGATTGAATCGCAAACTGTTAGCGTCTTTATTGAAGAGACTGAGCCTGTGTTCAAACTTCTATATTGGAAATAAACTATACAGTCATGCAGAATCCCACAGTGACACACCATTCTAGTAAGTAAACATGTCCCTAAATTCATCAGGTAATTTTGAGAAATCATGAAAGCAACCTTAGTTTGTCTAATATTGTCCACAACTATGGGCCATTTACTTTAAATATATGGTAAAAATTTGCAGTAACATTGCCTTATCTGCCAATTTGCTAATGCCTTAATCATCATGAGTATGACTATTATTTTGTATTGCTAGTTCCTTGCTACTCGAAGAATGGTTTGTGGACCAGTGACACTGAGATCACCTGGGCAATAGAAATCTAGAATATCAGGCTCTACACAGATCTTCTGAATCAAAATCTGCATTTTAACAAGATTCCCCAGGATACATTAGAGTTTAAGAAGCACTGATTTTACTTCACATTTGTCTAATTCACACAAAAAAATGTGTTTCTTACTTATTTTCAGACATTTAAATCACAGATGTGCAAAAGGATTTTAGAAATGATCTAGCCCTGCATATCCCCCTGTATTCCATGGACCACTCATCTCCTAGAATCAATAGGGGTTATGCTGAAAAAAAATGCAGGAAATATTGCTGGTTAAATAATGCAAATAATTTTCTTTACTACAGGATTTCTCAGAGTCTTTAATAAACTTATAGGCATTGTGGCTCTCCAGGGAGGGATGGGGAAAAAATTTAAACTGTGTTCAGTTTAGTCCCTCAGTCGTGTGCAACACTTTGCAACCCCATGGACTGCAGGACGTCAGGCTTCCCTGTCCATCATCAACTGCCGGAGTTTACTCAGATTCATGTCCATTGAGTCGGTGATGCCATCCAACCATCTTATCCACTGTCATTCCCTTCTCCTCCACCTTCAATCTTTCCCAGCATCAGGGTCTTTTCAAATTAGTCAACTCTTCACATGAGGTGGCCAAAGTACTGAAGTTTCAGCTTCAGCACTAGTCCTTCCAATGGATATTCAGGACTGATTTCCTTTAGGATGGACTGGTTGGATCTCCTTGCAGTCCAAGGGACTCTCAAAAGGTTTCTCCAACAATACAGTTTAAAAGCATCAGTTCTTCAGCACTCAACTTTCTTTATAGACCAACTCTCACATCCATGTATGACTACTGGAAAAACTGTAGCTTTGACTAGATGGACCTTTGTTGGCAAAATAATGTCTCTGCTTCTTAATATGCTGTTTAGGTTGTTGTAACTTTTCTTTCAAGGAATAATCATCTTTTAATTTCATGGCTGCAATCACCATCTGCAGTGATTTTGGAGCCCAAGAAAATAAAGTCAGACACTGTTTCCACTATTTCCCCATCTATTTGCCATGAAGTGATGGGACCAGATGCCATGATCTTAGTTTTCTGAATGTTGAGCTTTAAGCCAACTTTTTTATTCTCCTCTTTTACTTTCATCAAGAGGCTCTTTAGTTCTTCATTTTCTGTCATAAGAATGGTGCCATCTGCATATCTGAGGTTATTGATATTTCCCCTAGCAATCTTGATTCCAGTTTGTCCTTCCTCCAGCCCAGTGTTTCTCATGATGTACTCTGCATATAAGTTAAATAAGCAGGGTGACAATATACAGCCTTGACAGACTCTTTTTCCTATTTGGAACAAGTCTGTTGTTCCATGTACAATTTTAACTGTTGCTTCCTGACCTACATACAGATTTCTCAAGGGGCAGGTCAGGTGGTCTGGTATTCCATCTCTTTCAGAATTTTCCGTTTATTGTGATCCAGTCCACACAATCAAAGGCTTTGGCATAGTCAATAAAGTAGAAATAGATGTTTTTCTGGAACTCTCTTGCTTTTTCAGTGATCCAGCAGATATTGCCAGGTTGATCTGTGGTTCCTCTGCCTTTTCTAAATCCAGTTTGAACATCTGAAATTTCATGATTCACGTATTGCTGAACCCTGGCTTGGAGAATTTTGAACATTAATTTGCTAATGACTGTGATGAGTGCAATTGTGCAGTAGTGTGAGCATTCTTTGGCATTGCCTTTCCTTGGAATTGGAATGAAAATTGACTTTTTCCAGTCCCGTGGCCACTGCTGAGGTTTCCAAATTTGCTGACATATTGAGTGCAGCACTTTCACAGCATCATCTTTCAGGATTTGAAATGGCTCAGCTGGAATTCCATCACCTCCACTAGCTTTGTTCGTAGTGATGCTTCCTAAGGCCCACTTGACTTCACATTCCAGGATGACAGGCTCTAGGTGAGTGATCACACCATCATGATTATCTGGGTTGTGGAGATCTTTTTTGTACAGTTCTTCTGTGTATTCTTGCCACCTCTTCTTCATATCTTCTGCTTCTGTGAAGCCCATACAATTTCTGTCCTTTATTGAGCCCATCTTTGCATGAAATGTTCCCTTGGTATCTCTAATTTTCTTGAAGAGACCTCTAGTCTTTCCCATTCTGTTGTTTTCCTCTATTTCTTTGCCTTGATCACTGAAGAAGGCTTTCTTATCTCTCCTTGCTATTCTTTGGAACTCTGCATTCAGATGCTTATATCTTTCCTTTTCTCCTTTGCTTTTCACTTCTCTTCTTTTCACAGCTATTTGTAAGGCCTCCCCAGGCAGCCATTTTGATTTTTTGCATTTCTTTTTCTTGAGGATGGTCTTGATCCCTGTCTCCTGTATGATGTCATGAACCTCCATCCATAGTTCATCAGGCACTCTGTCTATCAGATCTAGTCCCTTAAATCTATTTCTCACTTCCACTGTATAATTGTTAGGGATTTGATTTAGGTCATACCCAATGGTCTAGTGGTTTCCCCTACTTTCTTCAATTTAAGTCTGACTTCGGCAATAAGGAGTTCATGATCTGAGCTACAGTCAGCTCCTGGTCTTGTTTTTGCTGACTGTATAGAGCTTCTCCATCTTTAGCTTCAAAGAACATAATTAATCTAATTTTGGTGTTGACCATCTGGTGATGTCCATGTGTAGAGTCTTCTCGTGTTGTTGGAAGAGTGTGTTTGCTATGACCGGTGCGGTCTCTTTGCAAAACTCTATTAGCCTTTGTCCTGCTTCACTCCGTATCGCAAGGCCAAATTTGACTGTTATCCCACGTGTTTCTTGACTTCCTACTTTTGCATTCCAGTCCCCTACAAGGAAAAGGACATCTTTTGGGGGTGTTAGTTCTAGAAGGTCTTGTAGGTCTTCATAGAACCGTTCAACTTCATCTTCTTCAGCATTACTGGTCAGGGCATAGACTTGGATTACCATGGTATAGGATGGTTTGCCTTGGAAATGAACAGAGATCATTCTGCCATTTTTGAGATTGCATCCAAGTACTGCATTTTGGACTCTTTTGTTGACTATGATGGCTCCTCCATTTCTTCTAAGGGATTCCTGCCCACACTAGTAGATATAATGGTCATCTGAGTTAAATTCACCCATTCTAATCCATTTTAGTTTGCTGATTCCTAGAATGTCAACGTTCTCTCTTGCCATCTCCTGTTTGACTACTTCCAATTTGCCTTGATTCATGGACCTAACATTCCAGGTTTCTATGCAATATTGCTCTTTACAGCATAGGACCTTGCTTTCATCACCAGTCACATCCACCACTGGGTGTTGTTTTTGCTTTGGCTCCATCTCTTTATTCTTGCTGGAGTTATTTCTCCACTGATCTCCAGTAGCATACTGGGCACTTACCGACCTGAGGAATTCATCTTTCAGTGTCCTGTCTTTTTGCCTTTTCATATTGTTCATGGGGTTCTCAAGGCAAGAATACTGAAGTGGTTTGCCATTCCTTTCTCAGTGGACCACAAATTGTCAGAACTCTCCACCATGACCTGTCTGTCTTGGGTGGCCCTACATGGCATGGCTTATAGTTTCACTGAGTTAGACAAGGCTATGGTCCCTGTGATTAGACTGTTTAGTCTTCTGTGATCCTGATTTTCAGTCTCTGCTCTCTGATGGAGAATGATAAAAGGCTTATGGAAGCTTCCTAGTGGGAGAGACTGATTCAGGTGGAAACTGGGTCTTGTTCTGATTGGTGGGGCCATGCTCAGTAAATCATTAATCCAATTTTTTGTTGATGGGTGGAGCTGTTCCCTCCCTGCTATTTACTTGGGTTCCAACTCTGGTGGCCTTTAGTTTGTTGGCCTTGTGATTAGACTGTTTAGTTTTCTGTGATCCTGATTTTCAGTCCCTGCTCTCTGATGGAGAATGATAAAAGGCTTATGGAAGCTTCCTAGTGGGAGAGACTGATTCAGGTGGAAACTGGGTCTTGTTCTGATTGGTGGGGCCATGCTCAGTAAATCATTAATCCAATTTTTTGTTGATGGGTGGAGCTGTTCCCTCCCTGCTATTTACTTGGGTTCCAACTCTGGTGGCCTTTAGTTTGTTGGCCCAAACTAAGACTTCCCTGGTGGCTCAGACAATAAAGGGTCTGCCTACAATACGGGAGACCTGGGTTCGATTCCTGGGTCGGGAAGATCCTCTGGAGAAGGAAATGGCAATCCACTCCAGTACTGTTGTCTGGAAAATCCCATGGATGGAAGAACCTGGTAGGCTACAGTCCTTGGGGTCGCAAAGAGTCAGACACGACTGAGTGACTTCACCTTATCTAAACTATGGTGGAAGTAGTGAAGACAATGTTGACCTCCCTCAAAAGATCCCTTGCATGTACTGCTACCCTCTGTGCCCCCAACCCTGCAGCAGGCCCCCACTAACCCATGCCTCCACCGGAGACTCCCGAATATCCACAGGCAAGACTGGGGCAGTCCCCTGTGGGATCACTGCTCCTTTCTTCTGGGTCCTGGTGCACAAGGTTCTGTTGTACCCTCCGAGTGTCTATTTCCTGAGACTATTTCCCAGTCCCACATAAGTTCTGGCAGCTCTATGGTGGGGTTAATGGTAACCTCCTCTAAGAGGGCTTATGCCATACCACAGTCTGCAGCACACAGAGCCTCTGTCCCTGTGGCAGACAACCGCTGAGCCATACCTCCACAGGAGACGCTCAAACACAATTCTGTCTCAGTCTTTGTGGTGTTCCTGGCTCCTGGTGCTCACAGGGTTTGACTGAGCCCTCTGAGTGTCTCTGGCAGGATGGGGTTTGATTTTTAAATGCGAATTACTATTCCTACCATATTACTGGGGCTTCTCCTTTGTCCTTGGACGTGGGATATCTCCTCACAGCTGCTCCAGCGCCTACCATCTTATTGGGGTTTCTCTCACCTTGGATGTGGAGTGTCTCCACACGGCTGGTGCAGTGAAGTGCAGCCGCCACTCCTGACCTTGGATATGGGGTATCTCTTCTCAGCCATTCGACACTCTAGTGTGAGCTGGAGTGTATTACAAACTGTGAGTGTATTGCAAACACATTTGGATACAGCGGTTATTTTCACCAAGCTATCTGATAGGACTAGTGTCTACTTGAACATGTTTTGAAAATATTTACCTAATTAAATTCATCACATAACAGACTCATATAGTTTATTTGCATCATCTTATTTGAGTAAAATAAGGTGCATGCTAAGTCACTTCAGTCGTGTCAGACTCTTTGCAACCCTACGGACTGTAGCCCACCAGGCTCCTTTGTCCATGTGATTCTCCAGGCAAGCATACTGGAATGGTTTGTTGTGCCCTTCTCCAGGGGATGTTCTCAACCCAGGGATTGAACCCACGTCTCTCATATCTGCATGCATCGGCAGGCAGGTTCTTTACCACTTGCGCCACCTGGGAATTTACTCTAATTTCTTATTGATTTTTCAGTAGGAAAGTGACTGCTGCTGTGTTAGGTAGGACTAAAAAAATAAACAGACCCAAAATGTAACAGCTTGCTTAGATAAGAGGTCAGGTTTTTTTCTAAGGTGAGCAAGTATCGAAAACTGAAAGTCTGAGATCCTAGTCTATTCACAGGCTCACGAGTTAGCCTACCACAGATTTCTGGGAGATGGCAGAAGACACAAAATGTCCAGGTCAGAGACAAATGACCTGATTACTCATGCCATAGAAAGCAGTGTGAGCTTCATGTTTGTGTCATTTTTCCCTGTTCTCCAAGTCCCATGGGGCAATGTGAAGTGTCCCAGGTGAATACTGCACACAGAATGGGTCTGAGTCAAGGAAAGAATCCTTCAGCTTAGGGGACATACATCTTCATAGTGAGTTGCAAGCAAAGATGCTCTTTGCTCCAAAGGGAGATATTATATTAACTACACTGGACAATAAAGCAACCTGTGCTTTGCTTCTATGGGTGACACTATCTCCATCTTCTGAGGCTGTTCACTATCTTTACATCTTTGAAAAGACAGCCTGAAAAAACAGTGGCCAATGCTTCTGCTCACAGGACATGGAGAAACATGAAAGACCGGTGGAAAATTTTCTCCCAACATTTCAGGGTAAGAAAGTGAGTAGGTATTCTACTCCACAGTTACTCAGGAATCAGAGTGATGGTGACTCTCTACACACGCTTCTGAGGCACAGTACAGGGTATGGGTGTCACGATTCCAGACATCAGGAAGGGGAAGGGTGTGGAGGAGCATATGAGGATGGTTTTCTGAGCCATGATTCAAAGCGGTGCACATCACTTCTTAATATTCTATCCCTTAGATGCGGGCACTTGGGCCCATGGCCACACTACACTGCAGAGGAAGAATAGGAAATGCAGTCACATTTTGTGCCCAGGAATGGGAGAAGAGGTTTGAAGGACACCCAGAAGTTTCTATCACATTGCCAATTTTGATAGTGATTTAGTTACAAGTTTCTCTGTTTTCATCTCAAGGAAAAAATTAGTAAACCTACTCATAAATACTTTAGAGATGGGTCTTTACAGCATGATATATTTACAGCATCATAGAATTTTAGAATTGGAAAAGTCTTCAGAAGCATATTTCTAGTCTATCCGCCCTTCAGTTTAGGGGTGAAGAAACTGAAATTAAAGAAGGTAAATAGCTTAGCTGTATGACTTCCTAAACACTGTTGGTTAGTTGGCTGAGTTGACATTTCCAGATCTCTGTACCACTGCTGCACTTTGACCTGTGCCAAAATTGTAAGCTCATGGGACTTTTTTGTATATTAAATTATCATTCCCTAGTGATCTGTTTTTATATTTGGTATTTTGATAATCAGTAATCAGGATATATGCATATATATATATGTAATTTTATTTGAAGTATATAATTGATTTACAATGTTGTGTTAATTTCTGCTATATAGCAAAGTGACTCAGTTATACCTATATATTCTTTTTCATATTCTTTCCGTTATAGTTCATCAGGGGATATTGAATATAGTTTCCTGTATTATACAGAAAGATCTTGTTGTTTACCCATCCTGTATATAATAGTTTACATCTGCTAATCCCAATCTCCTGATGATTGGGATTTCTTAAACCACTGAGTGTGTATGAATTGTTCATTCATTTGTTCATTTAAGAAATATTTAGTGAGACCTATATGACAGACACTACTCTAGTTACTGGGAATGCAGCTGTGAGTGGACCAGGCAAGGTCATACTTTCATAGACCTAATTTGATGATGTTTAAAACAGACTATACAATATAAGTATTTGTATAGCATTTTACGGTTGACAAAGCTTTTTTTTTAAAAAATTAACAATAGATAATATTCATTGAACACTTACCACATGCCAGATGTGGTGATGTCATTCATTTAATTCTCTCAACATCTCGGTGAAGTGTTTACTCCCTCTTCAACATCCTACTCTCCAGCCTCATTCTCCTGGGAATCTGATCTACAGACTGGTTGGACCTCTCTTATCCCAGACTGGGACACTAGGGAAAGCCTCTGCATCCCTCTGGAAACATGGTTCCCTCCTTTCGGAATTCAACTTTGGCTACATGGTGCTGATTAGTTTATGGTATGGGGGAGGTTACCTGAATACATAACCACATTATTTTTCAATTTCTGTATCTCACCAGGGTCAGTGGAAGTAGACAGGCCTACAGTTCTCTAGGGCATTCATGCTTAGATTAACCTATTTACAGACCTCATAAAACCCTCTTCTTACTTTGTTGCTTCTTTAACTTCACCCGTGTGCTGACCCAGAGGTGGTCTCTATCCTCACCCCACCTGGGTGGTCCCCAGTGTTGCCTGTTTTTTGTGTCCAACGCAGAACTGCACGTCTGCCATCTCCCATTAGCATATCATTACAAAACAAATCAGGGAATGGGTTTCAGTTCCTGGCCAAATTATTTGACACCAGTGCATGTCTTCCTCGGAAGTACTCCAATTCTATTTTTTTTGTTTGTTTACTTTCAAGTGCGTACAAACTGTCTATGCTTTCTTGATCCAAATTGTACAAAGACTGAGGTATTTACTTTGCACTCTATCTTCAGGTTTCCCCATCCTCCCATTCTTGTAAGGTTTTTAAATGTCAGCCTAATTTTCTTTACTTATGCCCATTTATTTCTCAGTTACCATTGGATGACCTTTTATATTATATTCTTTTCCTTTTGGTAATCCTATCATATTACATTAATTGTAAGATGTATATGTTTTCATATTTTTAACATGTCTGAAACAGCATGCACATCACAGTGGTTGCCATCTTTCCATTAGCTATAGCACTTTAAAAATTTCTTTATGGAACGTAAAGAGTTCCTGGATTTGATACTAAAACTAATGAAGTCATAACAAATGATCAGTTTTCAGTTTGTACAATGAGGTACCACCTCATACAGGTCAGAATGGCCATCATTAAAATACCTACAAATAACAAATTCTGAAGAGGGTATGGAGAAAAGGGAACCCTCCTATACTGTTGATGGCTATAAGTTGGTACAGCCACTGTGAAAATAGTATGGATGTTCCTCAATAAACTAAAAATAGAGTTGCTATATGATCCAGCCATCCCACTCCTTGGCATATATCCAGAAAAAACTATAATTTAAAAAGATAAGTACATCCCTATGTTCTTAACAAACAGCCAAGACAAGGAAACGACATAAATGTCTATCGATGGAAGAATAGATAAAGAAGATGTGGTACATATATATGATGGAATACTCAGTTCAGTTCAGTTCAGTCACTCAGTGTGTCCGACTCTTTGCGACCCCATGAATCGCAGCACACCAAGCCTCCCTGTCCATCACCAACTCCTGGAGTTCGCTCAGACTCGTGTCCATCAAATCAGTGATGCCATCCAGCCATCTCATCCTCGGTCGTCCCCTTCTCCTCCTACCCCCAATCCCTTCCAGCATCAAAGTCTTCTCCAATGAGTCAACTCTTCGCATGAGATGGCCAAAGTACTAGAGTTTCAGCTTTAGCATCATTCCTTTCCAAAGAAATCCCAGGGTTGATCTCCTTCAGAATGGACTGGTTGGATCTCCTTGCAGTCCAAGGGACTCTCAAGAGTCTTCTCCAACACCACAGTTCAAAAGCATCAATTTTTTGGCACTCAGCCTTCTTCACAGTCCAACTCTCACATCCATACATGACCACAGGAAAAACCATAGCCTTGACTAGACGGACCTTTGTTGGCAAAGTAACATCTCTGCTTTTCAATATGCTGTCTAGGTTGGTCATAACTTTTCTTCCAAGAAGTAAGCATCTTTTAATTTCATGGCTGCAATCACCATCTGCAGTGATTTTGGAGCCCCCCAAAATAAAGTCTGACACTGTTTCCACTGTTTCCCCATCTATTTGCCATCAAGTGATGGGACCAGATGCCATGATCTTTGTTTTTTGAATGTTGAGCTTTAAGCCAACCTTTTCACTCTCCTCTTTCACTTTCATCAAGAGGCTTTTTAGCTCCTCTTCACCTCTGCCATTAAGGTGGTGTCATCTGCATATCTGAGGTTATTGATATTTCTCCTGGCAATCTTGATTTCAGCTTGTGCTTCTTCCAGCCCAGCGTTTATACCATCTTAAATTCATGAATTTGGCTAGACAAACCTCTAACATCTTGGTCACCTCTAATATTCAGATTTGAAATAGATCCAATTTTAGTTTTAAATGTTTAAATAGTTTAAATATACTGTCCAGGGCAGGTAATATGAGCACATGGCATAAAATTTAAAAAGTAGCAAAGAACTATAAGGAAAAGTAATTTTCCATCTGTTGCCCCAGCCACTCACTTCTACTCTCTAAGGTAAATACTGCTGCACTTTTGTGTGCATATTCCAGTGACATTCTACGCATATAAAGCCAATATATGTGACATTTTCAAATGCTCAACCATGAATTCGCACTTGCATCTCCAATACCAACCCTACACTATAGGACTCATTCTGGGTTTCTCCTTTTCAAATTTGTAGCTTGCATCTACAACATCATGCACAGTAAGCATCAATCTTAATAAGCAATCTCTTGGGCCATCTTCCTTCTATTTTAGGAGCATCCTTGTCAACTCACTTGGCTGACACTCTGTTCTAAGCTGTTGTCCCTACTGGCCCTTCCTCCACGTTCATGTCCTTCTCATCCTTTACATTTGGGTTCTGATATCTCATACTGGTAGGCTTGGCAGATAAAATAAAGGACATCTAGTTAAATTTGAATTTCAGGTAAATGATAATTTTTTAAGTGTGTGTTCCAATATTGTGGCAAACAAGCTTACATTAAAAATAATAATTCACTGATTAATTGAAATTCAAATTTAACTAGACGTTTTTTTTGTTTGTTTGTTTTTTTGCTAAATTTGGCAACCTCACATATGGGGCCACTCATCAGGACCCAGTGTGAAACCTTCTTCACTTCACTGGAGTTTTGACATCCCAAGCTGAGTTACTCTCTGCCCCACTCTGTCTGCCTTACTCAGCCCTACAAAAAAAAAAAAAAAAAAAAAAAGAGGGGAGGGGGAGGCATGAAAAGGGAGAAATTAAAGGAAGAGGGAAAAGAAAAGAAGACAGCAAGGGGAAGAGGAAGAATACATTAGGTTTTTTAAACTTAGATTTATGAAATTAAATTTTGATGATTTATTACAAAAGACAGAGACAAAAATTCTAGCTAGGTTCAAGGAATATTAAACTATGTCAATAAGAACTGCGCTGAAATATATATGAATCACTTTTCTGTACACCTGAGATGAATGCAATATTATAAATCAACTATACTTCCATTTTAAAAAGAGAACTATACTGAAGAGATAATTTTGGAAATTCAGAAGGGTTCTCAACTTCTGTTTGGGGCAAAATTTATTGTTGGTGCTTACCACCTCCTCATTCAGGAAAAAAACTGTAATGCAGAAAAAATATTTCAGGGCAATGAGCCTTCTTTGTAATTACAAGGAAGGAATGTATGCATTGTACAAAACACAGAAAGAAGGAATAGTTTTCTTTCTTTCCTAATAGCTGTGGGCAATTGGGACATCAATGGAAAGAACATAGCTGAAGCTCCTTCTGTCCTGCATAAGGTCTTAGGATGGCTGTGGAGGAAAGGGGAACATGACGGGGGAAGAAATGTGGGCTTTTCAGCCAAATACAGCCTAGCTCCAAAGTTTTGTTTTCTATTTATTACCTAGGGCAGGGGATAGGGTACTTAGTCTTCCAATAACTATTTCTTCTTCTGTTCAAACAATGCAGGTAATGGAGGGGATCAAAAAGAGTAAAACAGAACAGAGGTTCTCAAAGTGTGGCACTCAGAACAGCAGCATGGGCCAAAAAAGAGATCTTGTTAGACTTGTAAATTACTGTGAGCTTAGTCACTCAGTTATGTTCGACTCTTTGTGACTCCCTAGATGGTAGCCCTCCAGGCTTCTCTGTCCTGGAGGAAGAGTTGTACAGGAGTGGGTCGCCATGTCCTCTTCTAGGGGATCTTCCCAACCCAGAGATCAAACCCAGGTCTCCTGCACTGCAGGTGAATTCTTTACGTCTGAGTCACTATTATAAATTACTAGCCCCACCCTAGACCTTCAGAATCTGAACTATGTAATGGTGTAATGAGCCCTTCAGGTGATTATGGCATAATGAAAAGTTGAGAACCACTGAGACAGAAGTTTCTACTTGCATAGAGCCTATGTGCAGAGTGTTAACTAGCTTTATAAGCATGCTCCTTCTTTATCTATTGTCTTTCCTTATTTCTCCAACTCTATTTTTTCATTAGAATTTACGTGTTACCTACACCTTCTCTGTTAAAAGGAAAGGAGGACTGAGAGGGGTTCCTGGGGAGAGGCTGCCCTGCTGAGTCTGACGCATGCCTCATGGATCCTGACACCTACCCCCTGATGCTCTGGAAGTCTCCAGGGCTCCTGACACAGGCCACTGCCCTGTGCCCAAACACCATCCAACCAACTCCTGTCAAACCCAAAGAACAGGACAAGGAAGAAATCTTGCAGCAAGAATTGTTCTCAGGGTCCAAGCTACACTTGTGACATCCCCCATCTCTCCAATCTATCCTCTCCAGTGCACCGGGCCATCTTCCTTAATAAAATGTTAGATCCTTACCATTGTTCTACTAAAACCCTTTGTAGGAGCCATAAGATTTTGCCCTTAAGATTTGGGCAGACTCCTCAATACGTAAGGCAGTTCACAGTCTGACCCCAGTGGGCCTCTTCATCCTCATGCATCTCTCCCTTTCTGTATACCCCACCTCTCCCTATTCCCCACTCACTTCTCCTCAATCCTAACTGGGACACTGATGAAAAGAATACAGCTGGGAGCTCCCTCTGTTCTGCAAAAGGTTTCAGGATGGATGTGGTGGAAAAGGAGAGGATGAAGGGGAAAAAATATGGACTTTAAATAAACCAAACACAAGCCAGCTTACAACACATACAGGCACATGCTGAACTTGAAAGTGAAAGTGAAGTAGCTCAGTCGTGTCCGACTCTTTGCAACCGGTGGACTGTAGCCTACCAGGCTTCTCTGTCCATGGGATTCTCTAGGCAAGAATACTGGAGTGGGTTATCATTTCCTTCTCCAGGGGATCTTTCCAATCCAGGGATCGAACCCAGGTCTCCTGCATCGGAGGCAGACGCTTTAACCTCTGAGCCACAACACTTCCTGGTGAATGTCACCCTTGAGCTGATCATGAAGAACATAGAAGAGGAACAGACGTGAGACAGCACAGGGAATTACAACATAAACTAATGGGGATCATTTCTGAAGTGTAAGTTACTAGGGAAGTGTGGAGAGAGGTAAAGCTGGAAAAGTGGGCTCAGGGCGATTCTTTAATGACTTGCTCAATGTCAACAAAAATCAAGCTGCACATTCATGTGCAAATTTAAGACTAGATACATTAGGTTGTTGTTTAGGTCTTAGTAATGGTCTTCCCTGGTTGCTCAGCCAGTAAAGAATGTGCCTGCAATACAGGAGACCCCTGTTTTATCCCTGGGTTGGGAAGATGCCCTGGAGGAGGGAATGGCAACTCACTCCAATGTTCTTGCCTGGAGAATTCCTTGGACAGAGGAGCTATGTTATTTTTTTCCCTTAAATAGCTGAAGAAACTAAAACTCCTAGAAGATATATCATTGACACATGGGATGTTCACACTATAAAATTATAAAGATACCTTTCCAAGCCAAGGCCATGCTCCTAACTGCTACTTTCCTCTGCAACCAGGGCTTTGACTGTCTTTTAAATATCAGAGCTTGACTTCAGATTTGGACTACAACTCTGGATCCAACTCAAAACCTTTTCATTGAGGCCCTCAATTTAGAGGAATTACTGTTTTGACCTAACGAGAATTATTTCCTTGTTATTGGAGGCTTAATTGTTTGTTATTATTTGTTCCTTAACCATGCTGGCTAAGAATAGTCTGAGATTTGCACAATTATTTATTTTGTGGATCTCCTTGATAAATTCTTGACAGAGGGCCTCCTCTGTCTGCACAGCTGGTATCAATATCCATAAAAGGCCATTTATGCAATTTGTCAGCTCTGTGAGTGTCAATTTCCTAGAGTGGTGTCTTTAGTGGCCTCCACTTATGTTTGAAATACTTTTATGAATGTATTTACTTCTGAATTCTTTTCTGAAAAGATGTGAAAAAACAACCTTGAAAATAATATTTTGTTCTTGAAGAGATGGGCTATTGTTCTCAGTCTTTTAGGAGTGGGTTGACAAAACTTACATCTAAGGAAGCACAGTGTAACCTTAAAGTGTAGGAGAAAAACAGAAAAATAAGTGTGTCGAATGTCTAACTGGACTTATTTGAAATGACTTAACAGTGTTAATATTAATGAATATGATATTAATAGTAAAATGATGGCTGATAGTAATTTTAGTTAAGTCTCTAAATTTTTTTAAAAGGTTTCCTTTCTACATTGGCAAAACTTTGCTATATACCTCAAGGGAAAAAAAGATTATTAATTCTTTTTTTCTCCACTTAAAAATTATCAATATAAAGACGTATCTTAAATTGGAAAAATTTAAATTAATGAAATTTGAGAAAGATCTCTCAAACTTTCATGCCTTTTGAAGGCAAAGGATTTGGGTTAGAACTGATACAGAAATTACTCCATAGCAATGAACCAAAAAATATTTGTTGAAGCAATAAATGAATGTATTATTAAACCAAATCAACCAACCTAAAAATACATTTAGCTAATACTTCATCATTTTGCATTGTACATTATATATATTGTGCTTCCCTGCTGGCTCAGGTGGTAAAGAATCCGCCTGCAATTTGGGAGACGTGGGTTCAATCTCTGGTTGGAAGGATCCCCTGGAGAAGGGAATGGCTACCCACTCTAGTATTCTTAACTGGAGAATTCCATGGACTGCAGTCCATGGGGTCACAAAGAGTCGGACATGACTGAGTGACTTTCACTTCACTATATATATTGGAGCTTCCTTGGTGGCTCAGACCGCAGTGAATAGTTTGCCTGCCAATGCAGGAAACAGAGTTCGATCCCTAGATTCAGAAGATCCCCTGGATAAGAAAGTGACAACCCACTTCAGTATTCTTCCCTGGGAAATCCCTTGGACAGAGGAGCCTGGCAAGCTATAGTCCATGGGGTTTCAAAAGAGTCAGACATGACTTGGGAACTAAACAAAAACAACTATATATATCTTATAACATGGCTTCCATTTAAAATAAGTTAATTGCTACTTCTAGATATTTATTTTATAAAGTGGCACATGTGCAAAGCAAAACAGTATTGACACAGAAATACCCATTGCAGCATAGGATGTTATAGCCTCAGATTGAAGCAACCTAAATGTCTGCCTTTAGAAAACTAGTCAAGTCCCTGTAATAGAATACTGTGTGTGTGTGTGTGTGTGTGTGTGTGTGTATGCTCAGTTGCTTCAGTCATATTCAACTTTCTGTGACCCCATGGACTGTAGCCCAGAAAGCTCCTCTGTCCGTGGGATTATCCCAGCCAGAATTCTAGAGTGGGTTGCCATTTCTTCCCCCAGGGGATCTTCCTGACTCACAGGTTGAACAAGCATATCCTATGGCTCCTGCATTGGCAGGTGATTCTTTACCATTTGAGCCACCTGGGAAGCCCTATAATGTAATACTATGCAGTCATTATAAAGAACTGGCATCTCCATATATCATTAAGTGAAAAGAAAAGAGGAATGCTTTTATTTTGAAACAATCTCAAACTTACAGAAAACCTGCAAAGATGATATGAAAACCTTGTTCTTTCCAAACTTTTCAAGAGTAAGTTGCAGACATAATATTCCATCACTTTTAAGTACTTTTACTATATATTTCCTCCTCCTCCCCCCACAAAAGGGCATTCTCTTGCTGTGCAAACATCAAAATCAGGAAGTTAGCATCAATTTCCAGCCACCTACTCCCCAGCCTCCTTCCCAGTTTTGTTAATTATTTTAATAACATCCTATGCAGTAAAAGGATTCAGTCCAGAATCACACACTGCATTTAGCTGGCACTGAATTTTAGTCTCTGCTCACTCTGTAAGAGTTCCTCTTTGTCTATCCTTAACTTTCATGACCTTAGTATTTTTGATAGTTGCAAGCCAGTCAATGTGTACAGTATCTCTTATTTGGGCTTGTCAGCTATTTCCTTATAATTAGATATAGGTTATACATATTTGGCAAGTTATTCTGCTCATTGCATCCTTTCAGGTGACACGGGGTTTCAACTGATCTCATTATTAATGCTGTTAACTGTGGTCCCTTGATTACAGTGATGTCTGTCAGATTTCTCTACTGTAAAGTTAATCATTTTCCCTTTGCAATTAGTACATATTAAGGACAGAGCTAGGATATGTATACATTTATTTAATCTATATTTATTGTGTAGTTTGGGATAGCCTTAATAGAGCATGGATTTTTATTCTAACATACTCTCAATCTAGCCAGGTACAGAAGTCCTATTTTCCTTTCCTCATCACAGACAATAAAAGAAATTAAATTCCCCCCATTTGTTTTCATTTTCTTGTTCTCATACAATTTTACTTTTAATTTGTTTTAATCTATGTTCTTGAAAGTGAGTCTGAGTGAACTCTGGGAGATGGTGATGGACAGGGAGGCCTGGCGTGCTGCAATTCACGGGGTCACGAAGAGTCGGACACGACTGAGCGACTGAACTGAACTGAACTGATGTTCTTGAAAGAATATATTAAAGCAAGGACACCTAATGAAACAATGAGTGGGTTATGAGAAGATGTAATAGACTTTCAATAGCTAATAGAAACCTCACATTTCTAAAGATCTAAAATATATAAGCAGTGACTACTAGAGAAGCTATTGCCCACCTAATAATCACTCTTGATCCCTCTTATTTTTTGCTAAAAGAACCCTGCTTTGTTCACAAGTGCATATTTAGTTGTGTCTGACTTTTTGTGACTCTCTGGACTGTAGGCCTCTGGGGTCCTCTGGACATAGGATTTCCCAGGTAAGAACACTGGAGTGGGGTGCCATTGCCTTCTCCAGTAACTCACTGAACTTCTACATTTGTGGCCTGTGCTTTAAACACTGGCTCTGAGATTTCATGATCAAGTCTCCAACTTTCCAAATGAACAGCACCCAACCCACCCACATGACCTAATTCATATCGTTAGTTGTATACTGCTTGGAAATGCCATGTTTTCCTCAACTATTAAAACTAGAATACTAGAGTAGGTAGTCATTCCCTTCTCCAGGGGATCTTCCCAACCCAGGGATCAAACCCTGTTCTCCTGCATTGTGGAAGGATACTTTACCATCTGAGCCACCAGGGAAGCCTTCTCATTAATAAAAATTAAAACTATTCATACTATTTAGTACTGCAATCTCCCCTTGCCTATGGTTCCTTATTCTTTTTACTCTGCTCTACTTTTTCTATTTTCCATAGCAATTGTGCCTTCTAACAACCCTAATAATTAACTTATTAATTGTGCACTGAGTTAATGATCTCTCTCCCCACACTACAAACTTTGTTCACAGTATGTTTCAGTTACTTGACATAGAGTAAGCACTCAACAAATGTTTGCTGAATGAGTGAAAGAATGAAGTCATGGTAGTGTTACAGATCTATTTAAATGTCTAAACAAATTTTTACCTATAGTTGGGAAAAAAACATGAAAGATAGCAAATCATCAGTTACATTTAGATGGCTGGCTGGTTTGTCAGGAAAATGCACAGGCTCATAATTTGCCTGCTTGTTTGTTCCTGGCTCATCTTTATAACAGAAAATTATGAAGTAGAAGCAGGGATCTTAAGAACTAAATAATAGCAAGCAATCTAGTAAAATAGTCTGCTTAATGTTAGTGCTAATGCAAATGTCTCGGGTGCCACGAGCTGTGAGTCTGAGAATGAGTCATTTTAAGAGTTTACTCCCAAGGCTGAGAACTCAAGAATTTCTGCCCCTCAGAGAGGAGAATTCAGGCCTTCTGCTTTCTTGGGCGTCAGTTCAGGCTCCAAGAAAGGTTTCCTCATGTGAAAAGTGCCAGGCAACACACCTGCTCCTCAGCTGTTTTTCATGTGGTTCTGCTCAGCTTGCCTCACTTGGTGGCTGAGTGCTGGGCTGCTCCGATGCCACCTGGCTGCTGATGTTATCTTATGCTACCTAGACAGCGGTGCTGACCCATCCTCTACCTCAAATACAATTGGGCTCACTGCTCTACCCTCTGTCTTCTGCCTGTCCCCTCTCATGTCCGCCTCTTCTGTTGCAATGGGCATGGGAGAGGACTACCCAGCAGAACTGCTTGAAATTTCACTTGAATTTCTTTCTTTTTTCAGTTTTGCCATTTAGTTTTCATCTTCCCAAGGCAGAGACATTTTCCGCTTACGTTAGGGTGGATTCCAGGACAGTGTCCTTATATATGCAGAAGCACCGCTGCCTTTCCCTTTAAGCAGTTACTGAGTTTGCCCTCATTTATGAATCTCATAACACCCCCCGTCTCTCTGTTACACACACAGACAAAAACACAGATACACACAGATGTTTCTCTGTGTGTTACACACACAGACACAAACATAGATGCACACAGATACACATACACACACACCCTACAATCTTGCTTCCATAGTCCCCTTTCCTCAGAAGTGTGTCAGACTTACCTACGTATATCTGAACTACAGCAGTGGAGAGGCTTAGAATTTTTACCATTCAACTCCTGGGTTCTATGAAAAGTCAGGAATTCTAGCAGCTGAGTGTTGATAGAGGAGGCAAGAACTCCTAATTCAATATGTCGAGGTGAAAGAGACCTACTACCTGGTTTGCAATCTGGCTCCACATTTTAGATTCTGTGACCTCTGGCAACTTACCTGTTTCTTCACTTGTAAAGTGGGCATAATGATAATACTACTTCATAGGATTATTTTAAAGACCAGATATGTCAAGAGCATGTAATACATTCAAAGGAAGGTCTAAGTAAGTTCTCAAATGTTAGCGCTCATAATATTTAGCATCATTATTTTATCTTCCTTCTCCTCCTTCCTCTTTCATCAACATCATCACCCTCACTATCACCAGCATTATCATTATCAACTTGAATTTAACTGGGACCTCTGTAACAACAGATTTATACCAATACTCAATGATTTTATCTTCCCAACACAGCAAAAACATTATGTAGTTTCTCTTGAATGAGAAGGTTTTAACTTCCTAAAACACAATTTCTAACTTAATTGATTAGGAATTTTGAAATTTAGAAGAGAGTGGCACAGAGAAAATGCTGCTTACTGTAGTTTAAAACACCAACAAACTTAAGATTTACCAAGATTCCCTTAAAAACGTCATACCTAGAGGAACTTTAATCATGAAACTCAATATCTAGAATTAGAGAAAATAAGAGAGAAAATATGAAATTGGCTGCATTGCAATTCTATTTTGTAGAGAAACAGAGGGTGTAGATATTCAGTATCTACTCAATATCTTTTCTGCATAACATTGAAGTTTCTCTATTTTAACTCCAAAATCTAGGGGAGAAAAGAGATCATTTTTAGGCACAGTACTTCAAATTAAAGTACTAGGTATTGTTTAGAAATTGTCTACAAATTTAGAAATCTCTCTATTTTCTACAGAAGAGGGAAATGATATGTGGTCATGTATAGGACATTTATAAAACTTTAGAAGGCTATTTGGAAGGTGACCTCACTGAGAAATACTAGAAAGGGATGCAATCTGCCAAAATGAATCTTTGAGAGACTAGAAATCAATAAATTGAATTGAGAAAAGTGGATATAAATTTGGAACCCAAATTGTGATATCCATCTCCTGAGAGACAGAACTGGGTGAAATAGACTTTTTCCCTTGTTATGTTTTGATAGTTTAATACTATTCTGAATAATTTGTCTAGACTCTCTGGACCATAGCTTCTTGTGTGTGCTTATGATCATAAAAGCATGATTTCATGTCCTTTTATTAAAAGGTGGGGGAGAATTGAGTTTTTACCTTAACTTTTCATTTTGAAATAATGTTAAACTTACAGACAAGGTGCAAAAACAGTACAAAAATCTCTGGTGTATCCTTCAATCAGGTTCACAAATATTGACAGTTTAGTACATTTATTTTACTGTTCTCATACATACACACACAACACATGCACAAAGAGAGTGTGCAGATTATATTATATTTTCTGAGCCTTTTAAGATAAAGTTTCAGACATGATACTTTTGCATTTTAAGATTTCAGTATATATTTCCTAAAACACTCTCCCACACAATCATAGTCAAATCTTTAAATCTGAGGAATTCACACTGATAAAAATATTATTAAGCAATCTATATATTACGTGTTAGTCATTTGGTTGTTTCTGACTCTTTGCAACACTGTGGACTGTAGCCTGCCAGGCTCCTTTCTTCATGATTGTCCAGGTAAGAATACTGGAGTGCCATTCCCTTCTCCATGGGATCTTCCCGAGGCAGGAATCTAACCGGGTTTCCTGGATTGCTGCTACTGCTAAGTTGCGTCGATCGTGTCCAACTCTGTGTGACCCCACAGATGGCAGCCCACCAGGCTCCTCTGTCCCTGGGATTCTCCAGGTCAGAACACTGGAGTGGGTTGCCATTTCCTTCTCCAATGAATGAAAGTGAAAAGTGAAAGTGAAGTCACTCAGTCATGTCCGATTCTTCGCAAGCCCTTGGACTGTAGCCTACCGGGCTCCTCGGTCCATGGGATTTTCTAGGCAAGAGACTGGAGTGGGTTGCCATTGCCTTCTCTTCTGGATTGCAGGTGGACTTTTTACCATCTGAACCACCAGGGAAGCCAGATCTATTCAAATTTTGCCAATTGTCCTACTAATTTCCTTTACAAAGTATAAAATCTAATCCAAGACCAGATATTGCATTTAGTTTTCATATTTCTTAATTCTTCCTCAATCTGGAACAATTTATGAGTCTTCCCTAGTCTTTGTGGACCTTGATATGTTGGAAGAGTAAAAACCAATTATCTTGTATAATGTCCCACAGTTATGATTTGTCCAATGTTTTCTGGTGCATTTTTGGCAGAAGTATTATAGAAGTGAAGTATGTTCTTCTCAGAGCATCATTTCTGCAGGTACAAGATATCTATATTCTTGGTGCCATTAACTTTTATAACTTACTTTAGATAATGTTTTCCAGGTTTATTCACTGTAAATTCAGTTAATACATGTTTTATTCCTGTTAATTGATGAGTAACTGAGCAATTTGTGGAAAAACATTTAAGACTATATAAATATACTGTTTATAATCAAACTTTGACTTGCTAGTATTAGTATTTTTGATGACGCTTGCCTGAATCAATTTTTTCTATAATAGTTGACAAATGGTGATTTCATAAATGCAATCATCTCTTTTACGTATATAACATTCTACTGTAAGATGGTTTTCAGTTCACTATAGAGGAAGATGTTCCATGTCCAGTTCTAACTGTTGCTTCCTGATCTGCATACAGATTTCTCAGGAGGCAAGTCAGGTGGTTTGGTATCCCATCTCTTTCAGAATTTTCCACAGTTTGCTGTGATCTACACAAAGTCTTTGGCATAGTCAACAAAGCAGAAGTAGACTTTTTGCTGGAACTCTCTTGCTTTTTTGATCCAACAGATGCTGGCAATTTGATCTCTGGTTCCTCTGCTTTTTCTAAATCCAACTTAAACATCTGAAAGTTCATGGTTCATGTACTGTTGAAGCCTGGCTTGGAGAATTTTGAGCATTACTTTGCTAGTGTGTGAGATGAGCGCAATTGTGCGGTAATTTGAATGTTCTTTGGCATTGCCTTTCTTAGGGATTGGAATGAAAACTGACCTTTTCCAGTCCTGTGGCCACTGCTGAGTTTTCCCAACTTGCTGGCGTATTGAATGAAGCACTTTCACAGCATCATCAATAGCTCAACTGGAATTCCATCACCTCCATTAGCTTTGTTCGTAGTGATATTTCCTAAAGCTCACTTGACTTTGCATTCCAGAATGTTTGGCTCTAGGTGAGTGATCACACCATCATGGTTATCTGGGCCATGAAGATCTTTTTGGTATAGTTCTATGTATTCTTGCCACTTCTTAGTATCTTCTGCTTCTGTTAGGTCCCTACAATTTCTGTCCTTTATTGAGCCCATCTTTGCATGAAATGTTCCCTTGGTATCTCTAATTTTCTTGAAGAGATCTCTAGTCTTGGGAAAGACTATTTTACTGTTTTTCTCCATTTCTTTGCATTGGTCACTGAGGAAGGCTTTCTTATCTCTCCTTGCTATTCTTTGGAATTCTTCATTCAAATGGGTATATCTTTCCTTTTCTCCATTTCCTTTCACTTCTTTTCTTTTCTCAGCTATTTGTAAGTCTTCCTCAGACAACTATTTTGCCTTTTTGCATTTTTTGGAACAACAGATTGGTTCCAAATCAGGAAAGGAGTACATCAAGGCTGCATATTGTCACACTGCTTATTTAACATATGCAAAGTGAATCATTCGAAATGCTGGGCTGGAAAAAGCACAAGCTGGAATCAAGACTGCCAGAAGAAATACCAATCACCTCAGATATGCAGATGACACCAGCCTTATGGCAGAAAGCAAAGAACTAAAGAGTCTCTTGATGAAAGTAAAAGAGGGGAGTGAAAAATTTGGCTTAAAACTCATCATTTGGAAAACTAAGATCATGGCATAATCATTCGAAATGCTGGGCTGGAAAAAGCACAAGCTGGAATCAAGACTGCCAGAAGAAATACCAATCACCTCAGATATGCAGATGACACCAGCCTTATGGCAGAAAGCAAAGAACTAAAGAGTCTCTTGATGAAAGTAAAAGAGGGGAGTGAAAAATTTGGCTTAAAACTCATCATTTGGAAAACTAAGATCATGGCATCCTGTTCAATCACTTCATGGCAAATAGATGGGGAAACAATGGAAACAGTGGGAGACTCTATTTTGGGGCTCCAAAATCATTGCAGATGGTGATTGCAGCCATGAAATTAAAAGACACTTGCTCCTTGGAAGAAAAACTATGACCAACAGAGACAGCATATTAAAAAGCAGAGACATTACTTTGCTAACAAAGGTTGATTCTAGTCAAAGCTATGGTTTTTCCAGTAGTCATGTGTGGATGTGAGAGTTGGACTATAAAGAAAGCTGAGTACTGAAGAATTGATGCTTTTGAAGTGTGGTGTTGGAGAAGACTCTTGAGTGTCCTTTGGACTGCAAGGAGATTCAATCAGTCTAGCCTAAAGGAAATCAGTCCTGAATATCCATTGGAAGGACTGATGCTGAAGCTGAAACTCCAACACGTTGGCCACCAGATATGAAGAACTTATTCACTAGAAAAGATCCTAATGCTGAGAAAGATTGAAGGTGGGAAGAGAAGGGGATGACAGAGGATGAGATGGTTGGATGACTTCACTGACTCAATGGACGTGAGTTTGAGTAAGCTCCAGGAGTTGGTGATGGACAAGAAAGCCTGGTATGCTGCAGTCCATGGGGTTGCAAAGAGCTGGACATAACTGAGCAACAGAACTGAACTGATAGGTGAAGTTTGCCGTATCTATCTATCTATGTATCTATTTATCAGCATACCTACCATCTGTACCAGTTTTGACAAGTTTTATAAAATTCTGTTGATAGGTTTGTATTCAAAAACAGAGTGATTTAACTTGATGTAGTTTCATCTTATAGTGTTTTTAGGTCTTCTAAACTATTATTAACAATCTATTTCAGGGAAATACAATGAGGAATGTACATCTTCATATTCATCGCATATTATTTTTACTAGTCAAATTTGTTCAAATAAATTGAATCCTCAGAATAGCAATGACAATTATTTTGAGTTTGCTGTTCTAATGCCTGCCTTTTCATGTTTTCCCCCTAAAATTCTGAAAACCCATTGGTTATCTGAATTAGAAAGTCTAGCTCTGGAGAATATATCAATGCCCTCAAAGAAATTTATATAAATAATTATAAACTATCTTTTTATAGGGCTTCCCTGGTGGCTCAGAGGTTAAAGCGTCTGCCTGCAATGTGGGAGACCTGAGTTCAATCCCTGGGGTCGGGAAGATCCCCTGGAGAAGGAAATGGCAACCCACTCCAGTAATCTTGCCTGGAGAATCCCATGGACAGAGGAGCCTGGTAGGGTGCATTCCATGGGGTCGCAAAGAGTCGGACACGACTGAGCGACTTCCCTTTCACTTTCACTTTCATCTTTTTATAATTTATAATTATTAACTATATCTCTTGATATAAACAATAATTATAGAATTCAAATGATTATAATGTAATAATTATATATAATATATAATTAAATTTATATAAAGTACATATAAATTATATAGTGGTAAAGTTTGTTCATTGTCTTAACATCTACAAACTAATTTTTTTTTTAGTATTCAGGTACATAAGGGAATGCATATTGTAGAACTTCGCTAATAGATAATACTTCAGAAATAGTTTAATTAGTATCCAGGGAAGATTTAGAGAGCCTTTAAACAAAGAGGGTTCTTGGTTACAATCGCTTACTTGATGGCATATATACTCCAAAGTTCCAGTCTAGAAATGTTCCATTAGTCATGATAAAGGAGACTCTGGGTTCAATAAGGCACCCTTTAGGTATGGATGGAAAGTATTAGATAGAAATACTGTCAATAGCCTTTCTTTAAAGAGATCATAGTTTATTTTGATTTCCTTATTACAATAAGAATCTAAAATAGGAGTATATGTCTTTATAATAGAAAGCACTTTTCATATATATTACCTTTTATAAATCTGCATGGGACTATTTATTACAGGAAAAGTCAGAACCTAGCAAAAGGTTAAATTCACACAGAAGGGTTCTCAAAGTAATATGATAATTTTTGCTTACAAATCTGGTGCAAATACGTTTCTAAGGGTATAGTATGTTAAACAAGGCTATAAGAATAGCCTCTCCCCAAGTCTGCAAATTAAACACATTGCTATTTCTTTTTTTTTTTTTTTTGGTGGGCTACTTTATTTTGTTGTTCACTGTTTCTCATTTAGTTTCAGGTACAATGTAAATATGACTTTTACAGAGAGAAATAGGTAATTTTTCTTTGGAATGACAGAGACTGAAAAAAATTTTTTTAAATGAATGTTGAAGAAACGTTTCA
The DNA here is from genome assembly GCA_006408675.1 of Madoqua kirkii. NCBI lineage: Eukaryota > Metazoa > Chordata > Mammalia > Artiodactyla > Bovidae > Madoqua > Madoqua kirkii. The sequence continues at coordinate 4,342 of SJYC01130911.1, read as the reverse complement.
TCCATTACTGATCTTCCAGCTCAGTTTCATAGCTGGCTATTTCGTGGCTGTTAGATTTACTAATGAAAGTGAAAATCAAACTCAAACACAATGAAGACTGTTCCATGAAGCCCAGGGAGCAGGCAGAGGTGTGGAGTGATTGATAATTTTATAGAGTCAGGCTTGATCATCTTGGACACTGACTGAGCAGTCCTGGTGCAGAGTAATTGGCTGGGAGAAACTTGTAGGCAACATTTCAAGGAAAAGACTCCAGAAATTTAAACTGAGGAGTTGGTTCTATTTTTATTTCCTTTAAGAATGCTTGGTTTCCTATCCCTTGTGCAAGAGGCTACAACATTTCCCAATTAAAATAGAAAATGCTCAGGCTGGATTTACAAGGCACCAAATAACTAGATGAGAACCCTCCTCGCTGTGGAGCCCTGACCATATTCACTCAAATATCCAGAGTCCTTTATCTGTAGCCTGCTAAACATTGGACTTTTAGGAACACTGGAGATGTTTGAATGCTGGCATTTCCAGGCAGACGCTGTAGTTTTGTGTTCAGATTTGGAGAGCTGTAAGGAATCATTTCATATATGTCATCAAGGTGTCTTCATGTCATCTACTGATTGTTTTATTATTTTTTTTTTTAACTGATGTTTACTCTACCAACTAAACCAGCAGTTCCCAAATGTTTTGGTCTCAGGACCCCTTTACACTAGTTTGAGAACTATTTTATGTGGGTTGATATTTACCATAGTAGAAATTAAATTGGCAAAATTTTAAAGTATTTATTAAAACTATTATGAGATAGCAATAATAAACTCATTACATGATAACATAAAGAACACATATTTTATCAACACATCCATATTGGCTAAAATAAAACTATTCAGGGAGAAAATGGAAGTGCTACACATTTTTTGAAAAGCTTTTTAATATTGGTTTTAGTAAAAGATAGCTTTTTCATTTAATCTATTGCACCATGACATGTCATGTAGCATTTGGAAATCTCCACACTATCACGACATAAAGTGAAAGAGCAAGATAACTTTATAATTATGATCTTTTAGTATTATATTTTTGACTTCTTGGCTCTTCTGAAAGGGAGGTGTCTATTGATCCCTGGATAACAGTTTGAGAACTGATGAGTTAAACAAACTTGAATGGAATAACGATTGGTTTAAGTTTCCTGGTTTAGAACTGTGTGAGGGTAAGTATCTTGACTTATTTCTCAATTCTTCCAAAGTTAGTTTCATTGTCACCACTTGAAAGAGGCTTTCCCTGACAATTCTCACTGAGATAAATATTTCCCATGCTCAATGTTCTGGAGTTTTGTAAGCTTTTTTTTTTTTTTTTTTTAACGGAGCTGATTTCAACTGTAATTTAAAATTTTACCTCTTTTTCCTCCTCTCTATGTTGACTTGGTTGTCTCCTTCACAAGGGAATAAACCTCTTGAATTTTCCTCTCTTGTCTTCTGCTATATCCCTCCTGTGTAGCATGTGCCTAGCAGAGAGTCAGTATTCAATAATTATTTGCTGACTTAAGCAATGAATAAATTAATGGTTAGTTTTCTTTTTCGCACTTTTATTTTGGCCTTTAGTTCTTATACTGAGATGATGAGAATAAGATCATGTGATCGGATGATGAGTATGTGAGATGACAATAGCACATGCACTTTTATTCATATAGTCAAATAAACAATGTTTCTAGAGGGGCTCTTATATGCTGCTCAAGTTGATAGGACAAAAACTCAGGTAAGTATCTAATCTCAGTCATAGCCCTGTATAACCAGGCATACCAAGAGAGGTAACATAAGCTGAATTGTGACTAGAAAATGAAGTTGCTATGAGGAGAGAAGCAAGTTACAGTCAGCGAGATGAGTGAAAACCTGGCATACTCAACGAACTGCAAGGAAGTCAGTATGAATGAATAACCGAGGTTGCAAGAGGATTGCAGGGGAGAACTAAGGAGAAGAGTGAGATGTGAGGTGAGAGATACGTAGACCCCAGGGCCCCACAGACCTTGGTTCTGTGTTAAGGAGTCTGTTCTTAAAGGTAGAACATTACATGGATTTATTACACTTTATTATCAACAAGAGAAAGTTGCACGTTCACAGACATGGCCACAAAGTACAGAGCCAGTGCCTTCCTCCATTCCACATCCTGTTTTGCAGATCCATAGCCCAAGAGAGCTCATCAAACTCTCAGCTATATTCACTCATGTTTATCTAAGCCTTTGATTTTATGAGACATAGCACTGATGCCAGTTTTCTAATTGAAATAAATTATTCTGCTTACCAAAACATTGGTAGGAAGTCGTGTGATGCTGCTAATTCTGAAGGAGGTACTATTTTGAGCTACCATATGACCCTACAACCCTGCTCTTGGGCATATATATGGAGGAAAACATGACCCGAAAGAATATGTGCACCCCAATGTTCATTGCAGCACTGCTTACAATAGCCAAGACACGGAAGCAAAATAAATGTCCATTGACAGAAGAATGGATAAAGAAGTGGTGTGTGCTGTGTGTGCTTAGATGCTCAGTCATGTCTGACATTTTGTGACCCCACAGACTGTAGCCCTACCAGGCTCCTCTGTCCATGGGGATTCTCCAGGCAAGAATACTGGAATGGGTTGCCATGCCTTCCTCCAGGGAATCTTCCCAACCTAGGGATCAAACCCAGGTCTCCTGCATTATGGGCAGATTCTTCACAATCTGAGCCACCAGGGAAGCCCAAAGAAGATGTGGTACATATATACAATGGAATATTAATCAGACAGAAAAAGAATGAAATAATGTCATTTGCAGGAACATGGATGGACCTAAGGAGTATCATACTGAGTGAAGTAAGACAGAGAAGGAAAACGATATCCCTTATGTGTATAATCTGAAAAGAAATGATACAAATGAACTTACTTACAAAACAGAAGATTCACAGACTTAGAAAAAGAACTTATGGTTACCAGAGGGAAGGGATAGTTACCGAGTTTGGGAGGGTCATGTACTCACTGCTATATTCCAAATGGATAACCAGTGGATATACAAGGGCCTACTGTATAGCACAAAAAAAGAAGTAGGTACTATTTTACCAGTGTATGTTTCTTATTAATACAGAGGCAAAAATTCTAAACAAAATGTTTACAAATTAAATCCAGAAATATATAAAAATAGTAGTAGAAAGCAAGTAATATTTTTTCAGTAATAAAAACTTGGTTTAACATTTGAAAAATTGATCAATGAAATTCACTTCTTTTTTAGAATAAAGGAGAAAAAATATATGACCATCTCAATAAATGTATGAATATCACTTGATAAAGTTCACTATTTACTCTTAATAAAAACTCACAGTATATTCAGAATAAATTTCTCCAGTCAGATAACAGTTGTCAAAAATATGCAACAAATATGCAAAAAATAATCAACCCAAGGATGAACTACTGAAAGTTTTAGCCCTCATTTTCAGTTCAGTTCAGTTCAGTTCAGTCGCTCAGTTGTGTCCAACTCTTTGCGACCCCATGAATCACAGCACGCCAGGCCTCCCTGTTCATCACCATCTCCTGGAGTTCACTCAGACTCGCGTCCATCAAGTCCATGATGCCATCAGCCATCTCATCCTCAATCGTCCCCTTCTCCTCCTGCCCCCAATCCCTCCCAGCATCAGAGTCTTTTCCAATGAGTCAACTCTTCACATGAGGTGGCCAAAGTACTGGAGTTTCAGCTTTAGCATCATTCCTTCCAAAGAAATCCCAGGGTTGATCTCCTTCAGAATGGACTGGTTGGATCTGCTTGCAGTCCAAGGGACTCTCAATAGTCTTCTCCAACACCACAGTTCAAAAGCATCAATTCTTCAGCACTCAGCCTTCTTCACAGTCCAACTCTCACATCCATACATGACCACAGGAAAAACCAGAGCCTTCATCTTGGGAAGGCATAAAGATGTCACTTATCATCAATTTTATTCAACACTTTATTAGGAGTCTTAGTCAGCAAGAAAAATAGAAAGTAGAAGGACTGAAATGAGAAGGAGTAAATTATTTTATTTGCAGATGACATGACTGTAAAGCTGTAAAATCTAAAAACAGTAAAAAGAAATTATTGTATATCTATATGTTATCAATAAATTATTATATATTAAAATTGAAAAAGCTACATGTACAGTAATATAAAAATCAATACTTAGGGATATATTTAGCAAAGGATGTACAAGATTTCTGCATAGATAATTTTAAAAGATCACTCAGACAAAATTTATAATATCTAAATAAATGAAGGGGCATACCATGTTCAAGAAAGAGAAGGCTCATTATTGCTAAAACGTGATAAACTTTTTTGTGAAAATTGACAACCTGATTCTAA
>SJYC01130910.1:0-84657 GCA_006408675.1 Madoqua kirkii | reverse complement strand
ATTATGAAGCATTTATACTCTGATAAAAAAATAAGTCAGATTGAAAAAGACAAATAGTCAAGACTAGATGATATCACTTGTATGTGGAATCTAAAGAAGCTGAACTCATAGAGACAGAGAGTAGAATGGTGGTTACCAGGGGTTGATGGGGGAGGAAAATTAAGAGATATTGGTGAATGGGATCTAACTTCCAGTTATTAGCTGAGAAAATTCAGAGTATCTAATATACCACATGGTGATTATATTTACACATACTATTACATACAATATAGTTAATAATACTATATAATATACCTCAAAGTTACTGAGAGATCAGATCTTAAAATATTTTTTATCAAATAAAAAGAAATGGTAATTATACGATGACATGGAGGTGTTAGGCTCGCCTATGGTGATCATCAGTTTGCATATGTAAGGATACCAAGTTGACACATTGTTTTGTACTTAAACCATGTTATATATCAATTATATCGCAACAAAGTTAAAAAGAAGACTGAGTGCTGAAGAATTTATGCTTTTGAACTGTGGTGTTGGAGAAGACTCTTGAGAGTCCCTTGGACTGCAAGGAGATCCAACCAGTCCATCCTAAAGGAGATCAGTCCTGGGTGTTGATTGATAGGACTGATGTTGAAGCTGAAACTCCAATACTTTGGCAACCTGATGTGGAGAGCTGACTCATTTGAAAAGACCCTGATGCTAGGAAAGATTGAGGGCAGGAGGAGAAGGAGATGACAGAGGATAAGATGGTTGTATGGCATCACCGACTCAATGGCCATGGGTTTGGGTAGAGTCCGGCCATTGATGATGAACTGAACTGAAGTGAACTGAACTAAACTAGTATTGATGCAAATATGAATAAACAGATCAATGGAAACAATAGAGTTCAGAAACAAATTCACATAAATATGATTTTACAACAAATCATATTACATTTACATTCAAGGCAATATAAAACAGGGTTATTTTTTTAAGTGGCAATGTACAAAATTAGTACACAGAAATCTGTGATGTTTCTATATACTAACAACAAACTAAGAGAAAGAGAAATTAAAGAAACAATAACATTACCATTGCATCAAAAAGAACAAAATATCTAGGAATAAACCTACCTAAGGGGGTAAAAGGCCTATACTCAGAAAACCTTAAGACATTGATGAAAGAAACTGAAGATAATACAGTTATAAAGATATACTATGTCTATGGATTAGAAGAATTAATATAGTTAAAATGATCATACTATCACAAAATATCTAGGAATAAACCTACCTAAGGGGGTAAAAGGCCTATACTCAGAAAACCTTAAGACATTGATGAAAGAAACTGAAGATAATACAGTTATAAAGATATACTATGTCTATGGATTAGAAGAATTAATATAGTTAAAATGATCATACTATCCAAGGCAATCTTCAAATTCAATATAAATCCTATCAAAATACCAAGGGCAGTCTTCACAGAACTAGAACAAATAATTTTAAAATGTGTATGGAAACATAAAAAAAACTCAAATAGCCAAAACGATTTTGAGAAAGAACAAAGATGGAGGAATCACATTCTTAACTTCAAAATATTATAAAGCTTCTGTAATCAAAACAGTGTGGTACTGACACAAAAACAGACATATAGATCAAATTTACAACAAAGGAGACAAGAATATACAGTGCAGAAAGACAGTCTTTTCAATAAGTGGTACTGGGGATACTGGACAGTTACGTGTTTTAGGATGAAACTAAAGCATTTTCTCACACCACATATAAAAATAAGCTCAAATGGATTAAAGACCTATATCTAAGACCAGAAACCATAAAACCCCTAGAGGAAAATGTACAGAGAATACAATTCGACATAGATTATAGCAGTATTTTTTTTTTCAGATTTGTCTCCTAAAGCAAAAAATAAACAAATGGGACCTAATTAAACATTTCTGCATGGCAAAGGAAAGCATCACCAAAATGAAAAGACAAGCTCCTGAATGGGAGAAAATATTCGTTAACCATATGACTGATAAGGAGTTAATATTCCACATGTATAAATAGTTACTTCAACTCAACACCAACCAACGAACAAACAATCCAATTTAAAAATGGACAGAAGACCTGGAAGGATATTTTCCCAAAAAAGAGGTACAGATGGCCAACAGTCACATGAAAATATGCTCAAAATTGTTAATCATCAGAGAAATGCAAATTAAAACCACAGTGAGATGTCACCACTTCACCTCTGTCAGATGGCATCATCAAAAGGACACAAATAACAAATGTTAGCAAGGATGTAGAGAAAAAGGAATCCTTGTATGCTGTTGATAGGAATATAAATTGGTACAACCACTGTAGAACACAGTATGATTAATTCCCAAAAACTAAAATTAGAACTACCATATTACCCAAAATTCCGCTCCTGTGTATATACCTAAAAAAGCAGAAACACTACTTGAAAAATATACATGGACCCAATGTTTGTAAGCTGCATTATTTGCAACTGCCAACTTATGGGAACAATCCAAGTATCCATGGATGGATGAATTGATGAAGAAGATGCCAGAATATATACAATAAAACACTACTCAGTCATAGAAAAGAACAAAATTTTGCCATTTGCAACAACATGGATAGACTTGGAGGTAAGCGAAACAAGTTTGATAGAGAAAGAGTGTATGATATGGTATCACATATGTGGAGTCTAAAAAATAAAACAAACTTGTACATATAACAAGAAAGGAAACAGATTCACAGATATAGAAAACAAGGTAGTGGTTACAAGTTGGGAGAGGGAAGGAGAGAGGGGGAAAATAGAGTTAAGGGATTAAGACGTACATTAACTGTTAGTTGGGTTTCCCAGGTGACTTAGTGGTAAAGAATCTGCCTGCCAATGCAGGAAACGCAGGAGAAACTGGTTCAGTCTCTTGGATGCGAAGATCCCTGGGAAGAGGAAATGGCAACCCACTCCAGTATTCTTGCCAGGAAAATCCCTTGGACAGAGGAGCCTGGTAGGCTACAGCCCATAGGGTTACAAAGAGTCATACACGACTTAGAGATTGAGCATGCACACAAGTACTTATGTATAAAATAAACAAGCAACAATGATATATTGTATAACACAGGGGGTATAACTAATATTTGATAGTAAATATAAATGGAATATAATTTTTTAAAATTGTGAATTACTGTGTTATAAACCCATAGTATGTAATAGTGTACATCAACTATATCTTAATTTAAAAACATGAAAAAATTTACACTTAAAAATTGTTAAAAAATCCAACAAAACAAACACCAGTGCTAAATCAAGTTGATATCTCTATTAAAATAATCAATGAATATTGATCCCTTATTCACAATATACATAAAGATCAATTCCAGAAACATCACAAAGCTAAATGTACAAGCTGAAATTCATACAGCTGCTTGGAAGATGTAGAATTTTTTTAACCTTGAGTTAGACAATTTTCTTAAATAGAACACAAATAAACACTAGCCATAAAAGGAAAGATTGATTACTTGGACTGCATTAAAATTCAGAACTAAGGTTCATCACATGACGTCTCCATGTAGTGAAAACACTAGAGAGAGACTGGAAGAAGATATTTGCTCTATGTGCATCTTCAACAAAAAGCTCCTATCATATATGGTGCTGGTACTAAGCCATTTCAGTTGTGTCTGACTCTGCGACTCCATGGGTTGTAGACTGCCAGGTTCCTCTGTCCATGGGATTCTCCAGGCAAGAACGCTGGAGTGGGATGCTATGCCCCATTTCAGGGGATCTTCTTGATCCAGGGATTGACCCCGCATCTCTTATATCTCCTGGATTGCCAGGAGGGTTCTTTACCACTAGCACTGCCTATACAGATATATGTAACACATTATATTACATATATAACAATATATGTTAATATATATCTTATATATATCAGTAAGACAAAGCAGACAACATAATATAAATGTGCAATAATTTGAACATTTTATGAAAAAGCATATATAAATGACTGATACATAAATGAAAAGACATTAAACATCATAAGGTAACTAGGAAATGCAAATAGAGCTATACATCCACAAGAATGACTAAAACAAACCAAAACCAAAAAACTCTAGAATATATCAAAAGTTTTATGTGTGTAGAGTAATTGGAATTCTCATACAACTTGGGAAACTCTATAGCAATACCTTCTAAAAATTAATAATTTGCTTGTCCTTGATAATTTTCCTCTTAGATATATACCCAATAGAAATGCTGCACATTCACCACAAAACATGTACAAGAATTTGCACAAGAGGCCTAAATTGGGAAAATTCAAATACCCTTTAAAAATGAATGGATACATTTTGATATACTAATACAATGGAATACTATACAGCAATAAGAATGAATGAACTGCAGCTACCAGCAACCGTGTGGATGATTCTCACAGAAAAAAAGACTAAGTGAAAGAAACAGACATAGATGAGTCTACACTATATAAACATTTACAAGAAGTGAAAAATAGGCAAACTGATCTTTGGTCATGAACTTCAGAGTTCTTTTGTCAAGAATGAGGTAAATAATGACTGAGAGAGGGTATGTGGGGGTGCTTTGCTGGTAATGATCAGTATCTGGGTTGTGTGATGGCTATTTTTTATATAAAATTCATTAAAATTTATATTTTAGGTTTGTACACTTTATGACTGAGCTAAAAAAAGAGTAAAACAAATCTACCGTTTTTTAACTAGAATGCAGGTATGTATGTAGGAATCCCTTCTATGCTACTGATCTGCTTTATTACTCTGTCTCTGAAATACTTTTCTTGAAGACAGACATATGTCTTTTATTGAAGGCATACTTTTATTGAAGACGTACCGAATAATGTAATTTATATCTAAGTTTCTTATAAAGGGGCCACTGGTACAGAAGATAGCCTTGGATGCCAGGCCCCTTCCATGACTGGTAACAGACACAAGATACTTTGTTCAGTCTAAATGGGGTTGGTCAGTCAGTTTGTTCGCTCTTCTTGAGTCTCTGAGTCTGCTGATGCTTCATGTTTAGTTGAACTACTTTGACGCAGAATTGCTAATATTAAGTGTATTTTTAAATAAGCCAAAGGTAGGGAATAATACAAATAAGACTACCAACTGGGATTTTCAAGTATGAGGGTGACAGTGGCTTGGGGTGCCTTCAAGAGACAAGCTCACAGGTGGGGTAACAGGGTGTAAAGATCAACCCACAACCAGACTGGATGGAAGCCTCAGTCAGATAAACATCCCCACAGACAGGGAAACAGGCTGCAGTGGCGTGGCTAGTACCCAGAAGAAATAATGTTGAAAGGCATGTGATACTTCAGGGATGCTGAAGTGAATGGATAAACCATTCATTTATTCAACAAATATTTACTGCATGTCTGCTCTTGAACAAGGATTATTTTAGGCACTGTTAGTGATTGAACAAATGCCATGTGGGGGACCACATCCTCAAAGAGGCTATGTCATAATAAGAATGGTTGGTACTGATTCACTTAGCATTCCCATTTCTGGCAATGCACTTCCCAGTGCTAATGAGGATATGCCTATTTGTAAAAGCCATCTATTGCTGACTTGTACAGATATGTAAGAGGACAAGGGAGTCTTGACTGATTCATCCATATTTTTATCTGGTCCCTCTACAGGCAATGTTATGTACTTGTAAGAAATTTAGACAATAAATAGTGGCCATGAATTATAGTAAATGCATCATCTTGCATAACCTGTACCAATGTCAACTGAATACAGGATTTGCTTATATAGTACACAATGAATTATTCAACAATTTTGTGTTAAATGGCCATTTTTGGAAACTAGTCTGTATAGTTAATGTTTTTGTATTTTAAAACAAGTTTAAATTTAATTTATGCTTATCCTGAAATTATAAGTGATGTTCTGATATGCTGCCTTTAGCAAAGCTTGTATTCTTATGTATGGAAAAAATATTTTTGAATGATAGAATGATTCTTTTAAATATGCACACACACACACATGATACTAATTATAAGCAACACAATGGCAGTCCTGTGCAGACTGCATATTCTGAAGTACTTTCATTGTGCTTGAAGATCCAGAGATCTTGCAAATAAAACGGAGGCTATGGATGTTTTTTTTTTTCAATACAATATATTAATAAAATAAGATATTTGTGCAAGAGAAGGGACTCCCAACCATAAGAATCAGAAACTAAGCACTATAAAGTGACCACAGGCTGGGCTTGCCATCAGGCAAAGCTGAGAACAATGTGGGCTTGGCTGTTCATGAACTGTGTGGTCTCTACCTGTTTACTGAAATTTGTTCACTTAGGCTCAGAAGGAAGCTTCAGTTTTTTTTTTTTTTATGTAAAGTGGGAATTATAATAGTACTCACTTCGTAGGGTTATTGTGAAACATAAATGAGATAAAATACACAGAATTTCTATTACACCATATGAACTGTTAAGAAAAGGACTTTTAAATTTTAGGAGAAACTTCTGTGCCAACTGTTTATTTCAATATTGTCTGCTGGTAAGCGTGTCTCCTTATGTAAGATCCAGTTATGATAAAATACTTCTAAAATGCTACAGGATAGCTTTACATTTTCCCCAGAAAGTAGAAGTTCCTACAGTCACATCCCTACTTCTAAGCTGTAATATCTTGGATGTCTCTTCCAGGTATAAATGAAAGAGATATTACTTCATTTGTAATTTATTTAATGGTTAAATGAACTGATAAAATAGGTTGAAGCATTGTCAACTACAGTTAAAATATACAGGCCTTTGGATTTCCTTGGTGGTGCATTGGATAAGAATCTGCCTGTCAATGCAGGGGCCACATGTTCAATCCCTGGTCCAAGAAGATTCCACAAGCTGCCGGCCAACTAAGTCTGTGAGCTGCAAGTACTGAGCCTGTGAGCTGCAAGTACTGAGCCTGTGAGCTGCAAGTACTGAGCCTGTGTGCTGCAACTGCTGAAGCCTGTGCGCCTATAAGCCAAGCCTATGCTCCACAACAGAAGCCACTGCAATGACCAGCCTGCGCACCACAATAAAGAGTAAATTCTGCTCACCACAACTAGAGGAGGCCCACACAAAGCAACAAAGACCTAGCACAGCCAAAAGTAAATAAATCAAATTATAAAAGAGAAAGCAATTATCTTATTAAAACAGTCTTTGGTAGTCAAGCCCAGAACTTTTTAGGAACCAATTTTACATATATATATATATAATCCATATATATATGGATTCCCAGGTGGCTCAATGATAAAGAATCCTCCTGTCAATGCAGGAGATGCAAGTTCGATCCCTGGGTCGGGAAGACCCCCTGAAGAAGGAAATGGCAACCTACTCTAGTATTCTTGCCTGGGAAATCCCATGGGCAGAGGAGATCATTGGGTCACAAAAAGAGTTGGATGTGACTTAACAACTAAACAACAATAATATATATATTAAACAACAATACATAACTATATATATAGTTATAAGTTATTTCTGATTCAGGGTTCACAGTTAAGCATATATGTAAAGTTTAAACAGATCTTTTCTTCTAGGGCTGACTTGTGTAGCTCTAATACTGCACCAAAGCCCACGCTCTACATCCATTTCTCATGTATCGTTTGAATTATCTTATCTATGATGAATCTTTGGATACCAAATGAAAAGAAGAGTAGAAGTCTATCTTTTTAAGCTAATTCTTTTCTTTTCCTCCTATAGGAATTAGACAAAGCTTTCTTTTCCAAAGTGAAGACTGTTCTTCTCATAAGGAGTCCTTAGTGCTCCTTGGCCACCGGTTGAAATCTGGAGGCATTACAGAATCTTTCATCCAATTGAATTAAAAAAAATAAAAGATTTGTGAGGGGCAATTTGCGAATTCATTTCTTACTTTTCTGAGAGTATTTCTTTGTCAACAAATGTACTGTCATTAGGAACTGTCTGTCAGTTCACGCTACTATTTCGAAAATACCACTGCCTGCATAGCTTCAATGATGACCATATATTTCTCATCATTTTGGAGGCTGAGAAGTCCAAGATCAAGGTGAGGGATATCTCATGTCTGGTTAGGACCACTTCCTAGCTTGTGGATAGCCACCTTCCTGCAGTATGCTCATGATGGGAGAGAAAGAAGAGGGAGAGAGAAAAAGGGAGGGCAAGAGGAAGAGGATGTGTTTTCTTCAAAGGGTACTAATGTCATTATGAGGGTTCCACCTTACAACTTAATGATCTCCCTAAGACCCTCATCTCCAAATATACTATGCTGGGGACTTAAGCTTCAAGACATGAATTTGGCAGTTCATAAAAGGAACATTACCACCCTGCCTGCTTTCCTTAAGTTTCCACTTCCTTCTGGTAAAACAACCAAGATTTTAAGCCACTCCCCCACTTCTCACCCCATCCCTCAGGTGGTACACGTGGTAAAGAAACTGCCTGCCAAAGCCGGAGATGAGGAATACCATTCATCACATCATATGACAAAAACTGATAATAGAGTTATGGGCAACAGTTGCCTTCTCTCTACTCTTGCATTGACTGAGAGTGGGGAAAGCAGAGGACACAGAGAAGTGAATGATGCCTGAAATGAAACTGACCTCCATCTAGCCAAGGTTTATCCAATTTTGTATATTCTTTCTCCTGCTCTTACTCGCCCAGAGTTGTCTTTGCAGTCTGAAGACACCATTTGAAACGCCCTTTGAGTGATGTCAAGTCAACCTGGAGATCCAAAGTAGCTTTGATGTTGTCAGAAAATGCTGGCCTGCTGGAGTTCTTAGAGAAGGAAATGGCAACCCACTCCAGTGTTCTTGCCTGGAGAACCCCAGGGATGGCAGAGCCCAAGGGGCTGCCGTCCGTGGGGGTCGCACAGAGTTGGACACGACTGAAGCAACTTAGCAGCAGCAGCAGCTGGAGTTCTAGCATACCATGCTTGCCACAGAATGTGAACAACTTAACTCCAGGTAATCTTTGCAAAAACTCATGGAGAAATTAAATATAAAAAGAAATATCTTTGATAACAGGAAAGAATTGGCATCTTTCTAAAATGCTCATCTGGAAGACTTTACAGTCCTTCTTTCTTAAGAACTATGTAGGCATTAAATTCAGTTCTTATTTCAAACAGAACATTTATATGTCTATTGCGAGAAAAATGTAGAGGGGGGCAGTTGACTTGAATACCTTATTGAACAATGTGACAAGAATTTCTAAATATACAAACTAACCACAGGATGACCTTTTGAAACTGAAATGCATATGTGTGGATGACATTTTCTCATTCAGTTACTTATTTTGAAATCTGAATTAAAGCACACACAGCACCAAATTAAATACCTCCTCCCCAGAGTGAATATCCCAATCATTTATAAATAAGCAACTTAAACACCCGGTAATCAACAAGCATCAACATGTAAATACTTTGTTTTAATAAGTCATAAACATTAATAAGCACATGGCTAAATTATTCCTGCTGAAATCATTCGTCTGCAACCTGAAATATCAAAGAAGGGCTGGAGAGAAATAAAACTGCTAAATTTCATTCTGAAAACATTCATGTGAGTTTGCATAAATCCTCTTTATTTTCTAGTGGATTTTTTTTTTTCAAGAATTTTTTTTTTGCCTCCCCCTGCTAGGAGTCTTATGAAACTGAAATGTCAAGTGAGGGTTGCTTTATATCATGTTCTGTCAATCAAAGGAAGGGAAGCTTTATGCATCTGTTGCTAGTATATTGGCACTTTTTGAAGAGTGTTTCGGTGGGAGCGAGAATAAATAAAGATCCTTCAGGCACTTTCTCATTTATGGATGAGGAATCAAAGCAGTCTGAAACTTCATTTTCAGCCTGATACCCTGAAGATTGTTGGCTGATAATTCTGGATGGAACAGCTTATCTTGGAGGATTAGGGAGAACATGGCCTTGCTATTACTTCTGGCTTCAGCCTATTCAGCTGGGTAGACTTTGTCACACAGTATCTGGGCCTTTACATATGTCACTAATCTTATCTATATCTTTTCAGCTCGTTCTGTTGGAGCTGTGGTTTCCTGTGCCTAAACCTCGCATTTCTTCATTACACCGCCTGTATAGGCATTAGCCCTCACTAACAGCCTTTCTCCACCATGTCATTCAGTAATGGCAAATTTCGTAGATGTGATGCTTTCACGAGCTGTTCGGGGTAGGGTTTTATCCCAGATCTTGAGACTCTCAGAATCAGTTATATTAAAAAGCTTCCAGTAGTCCATAAACAAACTCATTTTTCCTTTTTACCAAATCCGCTTAACTAAATGAAATAATCTCCACAATATATTATCCTTGCAACCACTGAAGATAACGTGTATGTCTCCACGTGTGCCCGTGCCAGGCTGTCACTTGTTTCCCACTGGTGTGAGACAGCTGCTCACCCTGAAACAAATACATGAACTCCCAGTGCATGTAGGACATCGAGAGGCCACAGACATGATTTCAAAATTGACTCGGTCCTCAAGTGTCTACGGTTTAGTAGAGGAAATGTGAACTCACAGAAATAGCTATGCAGCAAGGTAAAAATCATGCATGCCCAAGAAAGAAATAGAAAGCACTTGGATAGTTCCTAAGAGGCAGATGTTGTTTAGTCGTTAAGTTGTGTCTGACCCTTTGTGACCCCATGGACTGTAGTCCTCCACGCCCCTCTGTCCATGGGGATTCTCCAGGCAAGAATACTAGACTGAGTTGCCATTTCCTTCTCTAGGGGATCCTTCAGACCCAGGGACTGAACCCACATCTCTTGCATTGGCAGGTTGATTCTTTATCGCTGAGCAGCCAAGGAAGCCCCTAAGAGGCAGGTAAGCAAGAGGAAACACCTAAGAAGGCTGGGTGAAGGAGGTGACATTTAAAAACAATGAAAGTAAGACTTCCCTGGTGGTTCAGTGCCTAAGACTCTGTGCTTCCAATGCAGGGGGCCCTAGTTCGATTCCTGGTCAGGGAACTAGATCCCACATGTTGTAATGAAGAGTTCACCTGCCACAGCTAAAGATTCTGCATGCAGCACCTAAGGCCCAACACAGTCAAATAAATAGATAAATAAAATAAAACAACAAAAGTCTGAATTATAATGATGGGAAGTTGGGAATTTTTGCAATATCAGCCCAATTACTTTCAGAATAAGGGATGCAAGTCAGAAGTGGTAATGGAATTAGTGATGGAGGCCAGAAGAGATTGGTCTGATTGTTCCTTGCCCATCTGTTCTCCACTTTCCTCCCAAACTAACTTGACACTTAGCAAGCCACATTCTCCCTCGAACACAGGCCACATTTTTGCAGCTATCTGTGGCTATATGCCTGTTTGGTGGTCATTAAGATGTAAATGGAGGAACTGTCTTTAAAGGCACAGGGTGAGCCCTTCTTTTTTTCTGCCCTTCCGGTTCTAGGAATGGAGATATGAGAGCTGTAATATATGGCACTTTTCCAAAACTTTGGGGTTTTATTGGGGTTATTTGGGGCTTTGTCCCCAGAGTGCATATGTATTCTTCGTCATACGCATTCTTTCTCCTCATCACTGAGGTTCTTTTGTGGACAATTTTGAGATACATCCGAAGAGAGCGTTTCTGATGGTGAGAAAGATAAATGACTGTGTTCCAGTTTAAGCCAGCATGTTACTTTTCTGTCTAATTTATTTTTTTAATCTAATTTTCCAGATTGTAAACTCCTTTAGGTAAGCACAATTCATCTCTCAAAGCACCAAATACCTACTACATGACAGATAGTCCCTTGATGTGAACTACTTTGTGGAAAACAAGTTTTAGCTTCTGTTTAGAAAATCCAGGGTACCAGTGAATGGAGTGGGATGGAGATGGGAGAATGACCTTTCAAATAACCTTAGGTAATATGCCAGGTGAGGACAACACAGTCAATATTAGCTACACGCAGGATGAATTTCAGCAGCAGGGCTTTAACAGCAACCTTGCAAATAGATTCCCCAGATACTCTGACACTTGCAGTTTGAAGTCATTAGCCATTGTCCACACTTCCTGTTTCCACAGGAAAATTCTAGCCTCTCTGCACCTAGTCAGGAGCAAAATTCCCTCTAAGCTGTTAGCCACAGTGCCTGTGCCAGCCCTCAATTACCACCGCCTAAGGCCTCTATTTGTAATCTGCTGCCCACTCAGCACTCCCAGCAACACACATACCTAAAATGAAAATAAGCCTTCAGGCCAGTACAGCATACTGATAAGAAAACAGCTGAGTTTTCAGCTCAGGAGCTGCACAACCAATTCCTCTATGGTGACAGGAGAATCCAAGAGAAGGGTGATGTTCTTAAGAAGGGTGAAAATAAAAAAAAAAGGCAACCCTAATGATGAAAAAGTGTATGACTCTGTGTGTGTATGTGTTGCGTGTAGGATTGTTCTCATACATATTCAGGGAATAGTACAGTCATTAGATACTTTTTTTCCCTTAGACATAGTTTACTTAAGAGCTGTTCTATAACAATTATTGGCATAGAGAATGAATTTTGCAGATATGAGATGTAGTGCCTAAAAACAATTCCTTCTGCCAGATGGTTCTCTCTTACCTCTTCTTTCTCAGATCCAACCTTTCTGTGTTAATTCCTGCTGCCCACACTGGCTTTCAGCCCATAATTTGGCCATTGTCTCTCTCTTTCTTAGTGCACACTGACAGAATGTTCTAGCTGGCCTGGACCACTGCAGCCTCGTGTCCCTTGGTCTTTGCTTTCTTAAGTCCTAAAGCCACCGTGACATTGAGGGCAGAGCCTCCTTAGCTCTAGGGAGGATCAAGCAATAGCTTCCAAGAACGCTGAGGCTAGGACAGACACTCGTCTCTTTATGTCCTAGGCTCACAATTTCTCTAAATGAGCCTCATTGGCCACCAGTACAGCTGGAGTTGTCACCCTAGGTCAGACTCCTTTGCCATCCCTGACTGAGGTCATGGGAAATAGGGATGGAGGAAAAAGCTGGGAGAAGGGGATCAAGAGTATAAGAGGTGGATGGATCAAGGGGCCTGAGCCCTGAGGCTAAGAAGGTACAGCATATAGAAAATCCCAGCTACGAAGGAAGCCCACCGCAGAAATTTGTCTGTGAATGAGCATGCGTGACTTGGTATAACCTGTGCTATGTGAGAACATGTGTCCTTAGATGTGATAGGGAGCAAATTACACAAAATAAACATTGGGAACTTCCCTGATAATCCAGTGGGCTAAGACTCTATGCTCCCAATGCAGGGGGCCTGGATTTGATCTAGTCAGGGTACTCAATCCCACATGCAGCAAGTAAGATTCAGTGCAGTCAAATAAATAAATAAATATTTTTAAAAAGTAATAAATACTAATGTGGTGATAGATTTCTTTAACTCTACCTGCAAGCTCTAATTTCAACAAGTATTCTCAAAGCCTACTAAACTGCAGTCATGTGCCAGATGCCAAGAGAGCCATAATGAAGAAAGTATGGTCCTGGCCTTCAGCAATCTTACAGTTGATTAGAAAAATGGAAATATTTTTTTATACTTTCCATATTACATGGTAAGGGGTAAGAGAGAATTTTGTGGGGACACTGAAATTCCTCCTACTTCCTCTTGGCTTCTAGCTCAGTTTCTCACAAGACACTGTTTCTTTCACTGAGGCACATCCTGTCAGTGGCATATCCAGCAGTCAACACTCCACTTCCTCCTTGCTAATGGAATCCTAGTTTTGTTTGGGCCAAAGTGAAAATGGATTATGGACTGAATGCTTGTCCCCTTCAACCCACTATTCATATGTTGAAGCTTAAAGTTCCAGTGTGGTAGCATTTGGAGGTGAGGCCTTTAGGAGGTAATTATTTCATGAGAATAGAGCCCTCGTGAATGAGATTAGTGCCCTTACAAGAAGATTCATGAGAGAGATGTTAACATCTACAAAGCAGGAAAAGGGTCCTCACCAGTCAATCGATCTACTGGCACCTTGACCTTGGACTTCCCAGTCTCTCCAGCTGTGACAAATACATTTCTGCTGTTTAAGCCACCCAGCCTATGGTATTCTGCATTAGGAGCAGACATGCCAATTTAAGACAAATGATGACTGATACAAGCCGGTCACAACAATTGTACTTCCCTTTTAATTCAAGGATTTGACCACGTGGCCCAATTTTAGCTAAGGGGTATTCTGCTAAAGGAATTCTGGGAAAACAGTTACTTTCTGATGAAAGAAACTGATACAGGGGAAAGTTTGTTGGTGAACCATCTTCCCCTTCTTTCATGCTGCAGACAGTATTGTGAAGACATGACACTTAGATCCATGGCAGCAATATTAAGAGTATGAAGTATGAACCATAAATATGGAAAGTCAACATGCTGAGAACAGAGGAGCAAAAGGATGAAAAGAGTTTGGGTCCCTGATGACATGATTAAATGTCTGAACAGGCCCTGGAATCTCTACCTTCAGATCTCTTGTTAACTATACTACGAAATACCTTGTAGTCCAATCTGATGTTAGTCAACTATTTGATTTCTTGCAGCTCAGAGTTAATAGTCTTGTAATCCTCTTCCTAATGAACTAAAAAGCCTCTTGATGAAAGTGAAAGAGGAAAGTGAAAAAGCTGGCTTAAAGCTCAACATTCAGAAAACGAAGATCATGGCATCTGGTCCCATCACTTCATGGGAAATAGATGGGGATACAGTGGAAATAGTATCAGACTTTATTTTTTAGGGCTCCAAAATCACTGCAGATGATGACTGCAACCATGAAATTAAAAGATGATTACTTCTTGGAAGAAAAGTTATGACTAACCTAGATAGCATACTCAAAAACAGAGACATTACTTTGCTGACTAAGGTCCATCTGGTCAAGGCTATGGTTTTTCCTGTAGTCATGTATGGATGTGAGAGTTGGACTGTGAAGAAGGCTGAGCGCCGAAGAACTGATGCTTTTGAACTGTGGTGTTGGAGAAGACTCTTGAGAGCCCCTTGGACTGCAAGGAGATCCAACCAGTCCATTCTGAAGGAGATCAGCCCTGGGATTTCTTTGGAAGGAATGATGCTAAAGCTGAAACTCCAGTACTTTGGCCACCTCATGTGAAGAGTTGACTCATTGGAAAAGACTCTGATGCTGGGAGGGATTGGGGGCAGGAGGAGAAGGGGACGACAGAGGATGAGATGGCTGAATGGCATCACGGACTCGATAGATGTGAGTCTGAGTGGACTCTGGGAGTGGTGATGGACAGGGAGGCCTGGCATGCTGCGATTCATGGGGTCGCAAAGAGTCGGACACGACTGAGCGACTGAACTGAACTAAATGAACTTAAGTGACACTGTGGCTATCAAACATACAGATTAGTCAGCTACTTCATCAGTTTTGCTCCTCTGTAGCAAGGATCTGCAAACTATGTCCTATGGGCCCATCATCTGTTTTGGGGTGACCTGTGAGGTAGAAATGGCTTTCACGTTTTTAATCATTGAAATAAAATTCAAAATAAGAATAGTATTTTGTGATAAGTGAAAATTATATAAAAATCAAATGTCAGTGCATATAAGTAAAGTTTTATGGGGATTTAGTCATACTTACTTATTTACATATTGTCCATCGCTGCCTTCATGCAGAGGGGAGGAGTTGAGTCAAAGCAAATGGGCCATAAAACCTAACATATTTACTCTTGGGCTGTTTACAGAAAACATTTGTAGACCCTTGCTCTACCACGTGAAGCTCTACTCAAGTCAGTGTGATTTGACTGTATAATTAGGCATGTCAGACTGTCTTCCTTCCATGCCCCAACCATGAGGCTTTTCTCTGTTGGAAATGTCCTTCTCTGGCCTTTCTGAATATATCGCTATATTGAATTTATAAAACACTTTCACAAATATTATTTTACTTGATCCTCATGAAAATTTTTTGGAAGATAAAGCAGAGATGATGATGATGATGATGATGATGATGATTATCAGAGGAAACTGATGCCAGGATGCACACAGTCCAGCAGCAAAGATTTTGGAGCTAGACTGATCAAAGTCAAATGTTCAAAACTCCACTCAATAGCTTTGTGACTTTGGATGAATCACTTAATTTTTCTGAGCTTCAGATTTTCATCTGTAAAATATAGATAAAATACTTCATGCACTCTATGTTAAACCTTTATGTAGCTCGCATAACTTCCCAGAACTACAAAGAACTAAGGCTAGAAGTTGAAATCCAGTTGATAATCTCAAGCTATGTATAAATTCACAGGTGGTTCTGAGAAACATTAGGAAGATAAATACCTGTTCAAAGATGAATAAGAAAATATCTCAGAATTTCCATTTCTTAGACTGAAACTGATAAAGGAGTTAGGAAGCTACCTGCTTGCCTAGAAAAATAGCATCTTAAAAAAAGAGAGAAAGTGAGAGAGGAAAGAGATTACCATGTTCTCTTTCAACCAGAGTATACACACATCACATAAATTCATCAGTGGTCTTTAGTGGGTTTCAAAATGGTGAGCATGCAAGACCTGCCAAGGCTTTCAACATTTCTTATGTGGTATTCTAATTAAACATAAAGCAAAATAAAAGAGCCAACTTTTTCGCTGAACTCCTTGGCCTTGAAACCTCTTTCTTGCCCAAACTACCTCTCTGTCAGCCTCTGGCTCTCTCCTAACTCCCACAGCATATTTCGAAATTGCATATTTCAATCACCTATACGTGCTAACTGAAGCTGAGAATGAGTGTCTGGAAGGTTTGCACAAGGTTATTAAAAGTTTCTTAATCTGCCACCAACTTCTCTTTTAATATTGTTTGTAGATTTCCTAAAGCACAGGAATAAATTCCCTTGACCCTCTTACTCATTAACTTGGAGACTATGGCAGAAAATCAAAGGTACAAGGCTGTTAGGGTATTTGGTCTTTTTTAATAACCTCATGACTGTAGCATTGAAAAGATAAGGCTATCAGGGCTGTTGATCAAAAAGACAAGAGAAGGCAACTACAGCAACAGACACATCATTATGCAAATAGTGGTTTTAAAGCCATTGCCTCTCAATTCATTTCCTAACAGTGTTGTGTCTTTTTTTTTTTTTAATTAGGGGGGCATTTTAATCACAAAACTAGGATGGAGAAAATGGCAACTTTAGAATATCTTCATAGTAGGACCTTGAGGTGCCGATCTAATTGGGGGCTGACAATGGGTAAATTTATCTTAAAGTTGTGTGTGTAGAGTAAGTACAGGATTTTTACTTAGGTTGTTTCTATTACATGAAGAAAACAGGAAGAAGTTAATTTTATGGCAAAAGAATAGGGTTCGTTTTTAAACTCTCCACTTGTCAGCTGTGAGTATTTGTACAGGTCATTTAATTTCTTTGGGATCTGATGTTCTCATTCATAAATTGAAAATAACACCAACATTAAAATGATGTCCATCTTCCCTTGAATATCTCCCTGTGCTTTAAATAATGCAGTCCTCTCAATGTGGTTTTGAACTACTATCCCCATTTTACAGGTGAGAAAAACGAAGCTCAGAGATTTGTGTTCAAGATTTATGTCCAAGCATTTACAGCCAGTAAGGGCTGGAATGAAGACTAAAACTTCTGAGCCTGTAAAACAGGGCTGCCAGGAGGGTCTGGTGAAAAAAAAAAAAAAAAAAAGGGTGCTTTTCCAAACCAAAATGCCAGGCCATAGACCCTTTTTCAGAAACTCAATTCAGAGGGTTTTGCCTAGAAAGAGAAATTGGTTAAGAAGTACATTCTAACACATTCTTGTTTTGGGGAGTGAGAGAAGGGAGGTCTGTGTGTTCTTTTAAATGTGTGAGTAATAGAGAATAAATAGAACATGTCCTTTTGGTTTGTTTAGTTTTCAAATCATTCCAGTGCAATTTGCAGTAAAAACTGCTTTCATTTTTAAGTGATCAAAGCAGTGCCTGATCCAATCAGGTCAACAACTGCAACAAGCCAGAACAATGCAAACATGCCTAAGCTCCCTGTTTACTAAAGATGTCCACACAAGATAATACTGTGCATGTCCCGGGATATTTAAAGTAAAATAAATATATACTGAGGAAACTAGTTCCAAGATGACTCTGAGGCAGGCGAACATCTGAAATGAGCAACTGTCATTTACTGCCTTTGTTGTTTTAAATTAACATTGAGAGGAATCTTTGAATTTTATTCTTTCTTTTTTTCCTTCCCTCCTCTGGAATTCTCTTCCTTTTCCCCCAAAGGACAGTTTACTGCTGAGGAACCTAATTTTCTTTGAGTCATAGAGGCCTTTGGTGGCCATGGGAGGGACCTTCTGCATATTAACAAAATGCTCTGGTTTCTCATGTGTCCATCGCGGTGTCAACAGGGCAAGAGGACTCAGCCAAAGGTTAAGCAGGCCAGCAAGGGCTCAGCTCGCAGCATCTGATTTCTTAGTCACACCACTTCTATTGGTTACTGCCCTGGAACCTGGATAATGGTTGCAGTGTGTCTGCTTGCCAAGTACAAACAGCGCTACCCTGTGGAGGATAGAAGTAAAAATTAACTTTTGGGGGGACTGTATTATCTGAAATTTTTAACTCAACTCTTTCAAGCAGCTGCATTTTCATATTCTTCCATGTCCCTTGCAAAAAAATTTTAATTCATAGAAAACCTGTTATCGTGGAAGGTTTAGACCTAAAAGGGCATGAGTGATTACTTTAGAGTCAATGGATGTTAAAGGCCAGTGTAATGCCCAGTGCCAGAGAAGGCAATGGCACCCCACTCCAGTACTCTTGCCTGGAAAATCCCATGGATGGAGGAGCCTGGAGGACTGCAGTCCATGAGGTCGCTAAGAGTCAGACACGACTGAGCAACTTTACTTTCAATTTTCACACTCATGCATTGGAGAAGGAAATGGCAACCCACTCCAGTGTTCTTGCCTGGAGAATCCCATAGACAGGGGAGCCTGGTGGGCTGCCATCTATGGGGTCGCACAGAGTTGGACATGACTGAAGCGACGCAGCAGCAGCAGCAGCAGCAATGCCCACTGCACAGCAGGTCCTCAATCAGTGGTCACCATTATCAGGAAACTGAACCTGAGAGAGGCAAGTAGCTGACTTAGGTTACAGACTTTTATCATGGCGGAGCCACTGCAGTCTGTGTCTTTGATGTGGGCATCACATTTCCTGCTATATTTTCTACCTGGACATTTTTTATTTTAAAATTGTTCTCTGTAGATGCTATAAAGGAACCACTTATGAATGAATTTCCTGGAAAGCTTGAGTAAGACAGTATATCATTGATTCCTATTCTTGATGGTTTGTGAAATCTTGCTACAAAGTACCCTGTAGTAAGTACTCTTGATAAGTAGGAGAGAACAGTGGTTAGGGCCACAGGGACTGGAGCTGGTATGATTCTCAACACTGCCACTTTCTGCTAGCTTTGTAACTGTAGGGAAGTTGTTGAACCTCTCACTGTCTCTGATTTCTCCTTTGTAAAGTAGGACAGTTAGGACTACATTATAGGGTTGGTGAAAGCATTAAATGAGATAATACAGAGAGCACTTAACATAGTATGTGAAAAGCAGTAAAGTGCAAATCAAGGATAGGTGCTATTAATATTAGTTTTTTGTTATTTTAGTTACTATTACAAAAAAGCATTTGGTTAAAGGGTTTTTTCCCCCAGGGTTTGGTTAGATAAGTGCTAAGACCCCTTCTTTACAGGGTGTTTTATCTATAATCTCATTCATGGCATCAATTTACTCCTGGTCATCAAGGTATCCAGTGACCAGTAGGAAATACTTTCAAAGATGACTGAAGCTGCTGAAGCTGTTGAACAAATGAAATCAAGAGGTGAATCAAAAGTATATTTGAGAAGACAATGGTCAATGTGTAGGTGTCCAGAATAGGAGGAATTATTTTATTTACAGACAGATTGAGGTATTAAGTCCAAAGTTGATGTTTCCATGACTTAAGACTTTCCCTATTGTAAAACTTTTGTTTTATTTTTTAGGGCAGTATCTTGGAATTTATTATCTCATGCAAATGAGGAATCCAAGATTTAGGTAGGACTAGATCTTAGTGATCAAAAGACAGCATTAAGTCCTGGATCCTTTCTCTCTAGCTCTTGGTTTATTTTATTCTGTGTCTTGGTTTCTATTTCATGCATCCTGTTTATGGCAGCTAAGGCTAACATACTCAAAGCCCCAAGTCCAGCAGAAATAAAGCATGTTTCTCTCCTGTTGATTCCAGCAAAATCTTGGCATCATTTTAACTCTGACTGGGGCAGGTGCCCATTGCTGATCTATTCCCTGAGGCCCGGGGGAACTGAGACTGTCATGGGTCAGGCTTGCGTTTCATGGGTATCCCTGGCTCAGGTGTTGGCCTACATGGAGCAAGAGTATAAGAAAGATGGTTCTCCAAGGAAAATGTAGCTTTTGTTCTGAAGAGATGTATTCTGGACAGACAAAAATAACACATGTTCACTTTAGCATCCAAGTTGGAGAAAGATATATTACTGGACCCGTCCCAAATGGATACCATGTCTATATATTTTGCTTCCATTCACAGTCATTCTTTCATCTTTAAATAAAAAAGCTCTTCAATTTCTCTGGCTCTCAGGACTACAGTCTTCTCACTGTCAAGTCTTTAGCATCCACTGCTGTAACCATCACCATTACAATTGCTTGTTAGCAGAGCTGCTACGAGGAGGGCAGAGCTGTAGCTAGTCAGTAAATCTAGCCCACCATGCGGTATCCATATCACATGCTGTCTTCATTATGTAATGTTGGAGCTCGAGAGAGCCCCTCCAAATGGTAACTTTTCATACCCAAGTTCAGAAGGAACTAAAAGAGAAACTCAGGACTTGAGCCGAGAGAGATTAAACTGTTTCCTTTTCCACTAGTGAGATTTGGGGAGTGCAGGTATATGGCATTGCTTTCACTCTCTTGAGCTGAACAGACACTCCAAACTGAAGGTCTCCCTTGTGGGTGGTAGATCCTGCCCCACTCAACCTACCTCACAGAATAGATAGTGCAGACAAATGGAAACGTGTCTTCTCTATAAGCAGGCAAATCACAAAGAGGAAAAGAAAAGGCAAGGAACTGACTATTCCTTAGCTAACATTATTCTAATTCTCCCTGGATCAAGATTTCTCACACTTGACATGATTGACATTTTGGATCAGATAATTCTGTGTTGTAAGGGGCTGTCGGTGTTCTAGGAGCATCCCTGGCCTTTATCCTTTAGGTGCCAGTTACATCCTTCCTGTCCCTGGTGTGACTCATGTCTCCAGATGTTGCCAAGGCAAAATCACCCCTGGTTGAAGAACCACCACTCCAGAGTAAAAGGGAGAGGGCAGAAATGTGTTATTTTGATAGGGCTTCCACATGGAGGGAACACTGGGGTGGGGATGTTTCAGTACTTCTCATGAAATGAATGAAACAAAACAAAACATACAAAAAATAAGCACACAAACTCAATTTGTTTCTTTGTGTAAAAATCATCTTTCCCCCATACCCAACTATTAGTACTGGTATGGAAGTGAAGAAGGGTAAGAAAGCATTCAACATATAAATATGCTCATTTATATGCCTGACAGTCTTAACAAGTCTCAGGGTTGTACTTTTTAAAAAAGAAGAAAGAAAAAGAGGAAGAGAGAGAGACAGAAAAAAAGAAAGAGAAAAATAATAGATTCTTGGAATTCTAGGAAGATAAATCAGTGCAATATCTATTCTTCAGTAACTTAAGTGAATAAGATAGGTCAGAGGTCATTATCTCCATATGGAAATCAGGAAATTGGATTCATGAAACTATTCAGACAAATGTGCCAGCCACTGTCAAGATTGCTGCTGCTGCTGCTGCTGCGTCGCTTCAGTCGTGTCTGACTCTGTGCGACCCCGTAGACGGCAGCCCACCAGGCTCCCCCGTCCCTGGGATTCTCCAGGCAAGAACACTGGAGTAGGTTGCCATTTTCTTCTCCAATGCATGAAAGTGAAAAGTGAAAGTGAAGTCGCTCAGTCGTGTCTGACTTCGCGACCCCATGGACTGCAGCCCGCCAGGCTCCTCCGTCCATGGGATTTTCCAGGCAAGAGCACTGGAGTGGAGTCCCATTGCCTTCTCAGCTGTCAAGATTACTATAATCTAAATTTCGAAGTTTGAAAGAGAGGTTAATTTGATATGACGTTGTGGTCAAGAAATGAGTGACTTTCAACAGAAATGCCTGTACTAAGATTTCTGAATTCACAAATTTGGGGATTCCAAGGGTCTCAGTCTGTATCCCTCATGAATGCCAAGTATCTTCTCTAATTACATATAATTACATGTATTTTCATCAATTTATCAGTTAGTTCTGCAACACTGCTGTTATTTCTCCTTCACCTTTATTCATGTTGCTTTTTAATCAGATTTCAAGCATTTCACTAAGATCATGTCTGATTAAAACCTAATAAAACTAGTATCAGGAAAATGTCTGGGATAAGAGAGATACCATATAATCCCAGTTGTCAACATTGCCTTTTTAAAAGTCAGCAAATTACTCCAAGGTCTGTTCCTCTTAGCAACTTCTGAAGAATCTGGAAATCTCAGCATAAGGGAAGACTTTTGTTCTTTTAGGGGAAACACTGGTGTTGTCTGTAGGTATGCCACTGGAAGGAAAATTAATGCCAAAAGCCTCCATTACTTTTTCTCTTTAGTCTATAAACTCCTAATGCTTCATTTTCCAGACTTTCTCACAGTTTGGGATGGGCACGATAGAGTCAGTAAAAATAATAATTATACCTTATATTTTCAATGTAGTATTAACGTTTCAAAGTGTGTTTTTGTATCTCTTTGAGCTTCCAGACACCAGGGAAAGGCTATTATTAACTTTATTTTGATAAGAAGAAATGGAATTTCAGAGAAGTCTAAGATTTCCTGAATAGGCCCTACAGCCAGCAAATGACTTGTAGCTCCCAGGGCTCACGTTACCTTTTCAATAAGCATTTTCAAGTATCTCAACAACTTCCTGTCAGCCATATTTAAGTTGACGCCAAACTGGATCATCTATTGTTTAGAGCACTGGCTAAGTAGGAAAGCCCTTGATAAAGATGTAACGGGTGAATTAGGGGCTCTCTGAACATAGCTGGTCAAAAGGAAACATTTGGGTATACGGTTCATTATTTAATAATTCCTTCACCTGGCAAATATACTCTGAGCAGATACCACATGTCCGCAAGCTTTTAGGTATCTCAAAAATACAACATAATTAGCCTTTGTATAACAACAGAAAAGATCTCAGTCTTTAATCTGAGTCTATGATAGTTAGGACCTCCCTTTGCAGCTCACAGAATTGATATCCCATAGGGCATATCCATCAGGAGGCTAACAGTGTGTGCACTCAGCAAATGCTGTGCACGTGCTCAATTGCTCAGTCGTGGTTGACTTTGCGACCCCAGAGACTGTAGCCTGCCAGGCTCTTCTGTCCATGGAATTTTCCAGGCAAGAATATTGGAGCAGGTTGTCATTTCCTACTCTAGGGGATTTTCCCGACCAAGGGATAAATCCACATCTCTTGTGTCTCTTGCACTGGCAGGCAACTTCTTTACCGCTGTACCACTTGGGCAGCCCCAGCACTTAGTACAGTGTGGAAATATATTAGCACTTAGAATACTGTGGAAATATATTGCTTATTGTTTATTGACTGGTGTTCTCAGCCATACCCAAATCCAAAAGCAGCAGTGATCATCCATAGACTCATAATCAACTCTGTGGATTGATGTTATAATGACAAAAGGATGTTTGAAACACTGGTGGATCAACTGGAGAGTAAAGTGGCAATACATATCAAAGACTTTAAAAACACTCAAACTTTTTCATTTGCTTTATTTTAACTTCTGGGAATTAATCTTGGGAAATAATTCTAAATATGAAAAAATCTGTATATAAGGTTAAATTCTTTATTCTTATAGAGAAATATTTTTTACAACCTAGCTATCCAAGAATAAGGAAATGGCTAAATTGTTGTTTTCCAAAGTGTGCTCTGGGAATATCAACATTATACAACATGCCATGGTAGAAATAGTTCTATGTTTAATTAAGTTTGAGAAATGAGCACTCTAATCTCATCTCCTGGAGCTTCATAGTACAAAATAATGCAGGAGAGATATTAAAGTAACATCTTTAGCTTTTCCCAATAAGGTAAATTCTAATCTATTGACTTTTGGGCTCCAGTTTTTGAAATAACATGTACGACTGTTCCAAGGACCTAATGCCAGATTAAATAAATTATAATAATTTAGAAATAATATGAAGGCATTAAATTTTATTTTTAAAATATATAACAGCATGAGATGATGAAAATATATTTTTGTGAAGAAAAATGAATATGCATGTATATAAAATCTGTATATATATAAATATATGACACATGGATAGATATGTTGCAAGTGAGTACAATATAAAATGCAAAGTAAAAGATAACAAAAAATAAGGAGGTTCCTTATAAAACTAAAAATAGAGTTGCCATATGATCCTACAATCCCACTCCTGGGCATATATCTAGAGAAAAATATAATTCAAAAAGATATTTGCACTGATTTTACAATAGCCAAGACATGGAAACAGCCTAAATGTCCACCAACAGATGAATGGATAAAGATGTGGCATATATGTACAATAGAGTACTACTCAGCCATAAAAAGAATGAAATGATGGCACTTGCAGCAACATGGTTAGACCTAGAGATTATCATACTAAGTGAAGTAAGCCAGAGAAAGACAAATATCATATGCTATTGATTATATGTGGAATCTAAAAGAAATACAAATGAATTTATATACAAAATAGAAAGAGACCCACAGACACAGAAAACAA
This sequence comes from Madoqua kirkii, assembly GCA_006408675.1. NCBI lineage: Eukaryota > Metazoa > Chordata > Mammalia > Artiodactyla > Bovidae > Madoqua > Madoqua kirkii. Next base: position 59,985 of record SJYC01130910.1, on the reverse strand, counting down.
ACTTAATAGCAACCAAAGGGGAAAGATGGGGGAAGATAAATTAGGAGTTTGGGATTGACATGTATACACTACTATATATAAAACAGATAAACAACGAAGTCCCACTATATAGTACAGGGAACTATACTCTATATTTTGTAACAACCTAAAAGGATATATGTACAACAGAGTACTACTCAGCCATAAAAAGAATGAAATGATGGCACTTGCAGCAACATGGTTAGACCTAGAGATTATCATACTAAGTGAAGTAAGCCAGAGAAAGACAAATATCATATGCTATTGATTATATGTGGAATCTAAAAGAAATACAAATGAATTTATATACAAAATAGAAAGAGACCCACAGACACAGAAAACAAACTTAATAGCAACCAAAGGGGAAAGATGGGGGAAGATAAATTAGGAGTTTGGGATTGACATGTATACACTACTATATATAAAACAGATAAACAACGAAGTCCCACTATATAGTACAGGGAACTATACTCTATATTTTGTAACAACCTAAAAGGGAAAAGAACTGGAAAAAAAAAAGATATATATGTATTTATAACTGAATCCCTTTTATATACACCTGAAAATATCACAACATTGTAAATCAACTATATTTCAGTTAGAAAAAAAAGTAAAAGCAAAAGGCATATGCCACGTTCTTATGGTGGACATGGGGTTATATTTTGGATAATGCTTGTTCTTTCTCTATGTTGCACACTTTTAGTTACATGGTTAAATTATTTTTATGAGAAACATTTCTTTTAGACTCAGGAATAAAGGAAAATACACAGCTACAGTAAATGTCTTGGTCAAGCTCAAGAAAACAATTTTGTGAAGCTAATTTATTTTACAGTATATATGAATAATAAATCAGTAGACTAAAACTTACATGCCCATATAGGTATACTACATAATTTTTCCTACTCTGGTTGAAGATTTTTCTGATTTCAACAAATGAAATTTAGTATGATGGAAGATCTCCTGGACAAGGGCATGGCAACCCACTCCAGTAGTCTTACCTGGAGAACCTCTTGGACAGAGGAGGCTGGCAGGCTACAGTCCATAGGGTCACAAAGAGCGGGACACTGAAGCAGCCAAGGGCACGTGCATGCATAAAGCATAGTGTATCAGCTCCAACACTGAAGCGTGTTTTATTCACTCCTGCACCAGGGACTAGGTCCTTGAATGTTTATTTTATTCTTTCTCTCCCTGTGCCTCCACCTCTTCTTTATCCATCTCTCCTCCACTTCTTTCAGAATCCACAAGCATGTGTTACCAAATTCCCACACTATGACATTCCCATTAGGATCCACTTGACTGTACTTATCCAGTTCCTTGGAAATGTGCAGTCTTTGTTTTAACTTTGCACATGCTTGGTACTTATAATAGAAAGAGACAGGAACCAAGATGTTTGCTTTTTCGAGTGAGAGAAAATAAAACAAAAAGACAATCCAAAGGAAGCCATAGTGAGATCACCAGTAGATAAACATTTCACAAGAGAAATGATAACCACTATTATGAGAAGCAAATGCATCTTTTTTTTTTCTTGGCCATAGAACTTTTAAACTGTCTCTGAAAACATCCCGTTATCCCTCAGCTAGCAGACCCACGTCTTCCAATATTTGACAAATACCATCTTGAATCTTTCTTAGTGCAGGTGGTTCTGACTGTGTCATGCTGTTACTCTCTTCTCAGCTAAAGTCTCATGTCTCATTTCTTTTTCAAATTCCTTCTGCACAGCAGAAGAAAACCTTAGCAGATGGATTCGAGTAAAGGAAATGGTACATAATGAATCACATTTGAAACCCCAGCATGCAGATCAATATATAAATATATATAATCCTCCTCCTCTCTGTTCGTTCAGTGAATTTGAGTGTTTCAGAGACTCAGGAGGCCAGAATCCTGCTATGTGCTGAGAAAGCTTCTCATGCAGCTATGCCTCTTTCCTGCAGACTGATTTCTTTATCTTCCCTGCCTTTGAGCAAGAAATGCGTAGCATTGTCTAGACCAAGTCTTCTGAACACTTGGAGACATCAAGGCCAGAATTCTCATCTTCTGGGAAATTTTCTGGTGAACATTTGCTACAGACTGTATGTTTGTATCTCTTCCTTCCCCTACAAATTCATATGTTGAACTCTAATCCCCAAAGTGATGGTGTTAGGAGGCGAGGGTCTTTGGGAACTGATTATGAGGGTGGAGTCCTCATGAACAGAATTAGTGCCCTATAAAAAGAGAACCTAGAAACTCCTCATCATTTGTGCTGTGTAAAAAGAAGTAAAAGTGTTAGTCACTCAGTCATGTCTGACTCTTTGTGACCCCATGGAAGCCTACTAGGCTCCTCTGTCCATGGAATACTCCAGGAAAGAATACTGGAGTGGGTCGCTATGCCCTTCTCCATGTACTGTGTGAGGAAATAGTAAAAAGATGGCCATTTATAAACTAGGAAGCAGGTAGAAATGTGAAGGAAAAAAATCTCTGTTGTTTATAAGTCACTTTAGTATTTTGTCATGAAGTCACATAAGTTATATTGGTATAAAAGCTTGAACAGACTGAGAGTATTATTACCCCCATTTCACCAAAGTTATGACAATGGGCAAGTTCAAGTGATAATGTCAAAGCTGCAAAACATACCAGCAGTCTAAAGCAAAAGTCCAGACTAGAAATTGCTCATTCACCCAAATTGAATTATACCAAAGCACACTGTTAAATTTTCTTCCCCTAAAGTTTAACTGTATATAATAATTGCTTATTTTTTTTTTATTCCAGTTCCACTCCAAGGTAGGTTAGCTAGAAGCTTTTCTTAATAAAATAGGATGGAATAGCATGAAAGGTCAAATCTTCTAGGCACCTTACCCTCTGTTTTCAGCATTCTGCTATGTGATTGGAATTTTGACATTTTGAATTTAAGCACTAAATGAGATTGTCATTACTAAGCCTACATTAAGTCTAATCTTGCATTTTAGTGTTAATATGACTTTTAGGTGAGAGCAACAGCTAAATGGGTCAGTTTGCAAATCCTCTAGCTTTTTAAGTCAGCCAGTAGACTAGTGTTTTCAAGCAACTCCTGTCTGCAAAATACAGAGGAAAATTTATACATATACAGAAAAAGTACTGTACTGGATTGTTTTGAGCTGCACTATGCAACTTGCAGGATCTTACTACCTGACCAGGGATTGACCCCACACACCCCTGGCAGTCAAAGCATGGCATCCTAACCACTGGACCACCAGGGAATTCACTGTAGTGCATTTTTTTTTTTTTTTTGGTAAGAGAGAATAAAAAGATTCCCAGCAATTGGCAATAATTTTGTCTTCAGCAATAAGTTGTCTTCAGCTTTTTACTTCTAGGTTTTTACAGTTAAATGTATCCCTGTTACCTTTTTTCTTTGATATAACTTTTGCATGGAAGTTTTGTAACTACTTAAAGAGTTTTGCTATCTTTTTTTTTTTTTTTTGCATTTGGGAACAATGCTTCTTGGAAAGTTAAAGTGTGATTTGTATCTAACTGCAACACACCAAACAGTTTCCATTATGATCTATCTATGGGCCTCTCTGAGTCAGGAGTGAAGCAGAAACTTATCAGTTTCTCTCCATCAGAAGTTACCAAGCAGGTAAAGATGCTGATGATGGTACACAGGACACAGGAGGAAAGCATTTGCTGTGAGTGAGAGTTTGAAGAAACAATCTTCATGCCATCGCAGATAAACTTGAGAGAAAGCCAGGACTTGCAGGGTCAGTGTAAAGCCGAAGGTAATTCTGGCTGCATATGGTACCAATAATGAACAGAAAGACTGAAATGCATCAGGAGGTCAGATTTTGGAGTCACCAGTTTAAAAAGCTTTGAGGTGGGAGTAAATTGTTCCAGTAGAGAAGCTTCACCCACAGAGCATACACGTATTTCATCCTCTCTCTCCCACAAAATCTGAACATCAGAAAAAGCTCGTGAGTTGAACGCATACATACACAGAGAGACTTTGTACTTCTTTGGTGAGCGTTCTCACCAATAATGCTAAGAAAATCTGAAACAGAAATGAATCGCCCCATATAATTCTATCAGATTTGTAGTCTCTGTTTCTCAGCTATCACTCTACTCAGTTCCTGCATCTAACATTAGCCAGGTAGTATTTTGAAAAAATACCCTGAGTTTGCCACTGAGAGATTGGTTTCTCCATGGAAAACAAATGACAAGGAGAGAGGCATAGAGAGAGGACAGGTTCAGGGATTCCTGTACCTGATTCTTTCAAAGCCCATTAAGCCTGGCACTTGGGCTGGTGCTTCTTTCCAAGTCTGTGTAACTGTCTCCCTTTCTTATTTCTAATGGTGTCATCTTCACGTTGCTTACATACTGAAATAAAATGGGAGCGTTCTGGCTGATGCTAGAAAATAAAGCCGATAGTAGTGAGTCCTGAAGAACAGTTGAAGAAAAACACTGAGAGCTCTGACAATTTATTTCTAGAAAGTAGTTTTCAGTGTTTCCTGGGGTTAGGAGATGGTATGGAACATAAGACATGAAGATGTGAAAGTTAAGTGATAGGATTGCTGCAGCTGAGTGTGGTCATTCCTGGGGGTAGATTTGCTTAAACTGAACCTGGCAGTTCTGGAAAGTCTGTGTTGCTAAATGTATAACAACAGGCTCTCTGCAGAAACAAAACAAAACAAAACAAAAAAACAGACTTAAATGTACTTAAGTGGTACCTTTCTCAGGGAGCACAATGAATATTCAAACCAAACACTGGTTAGTACCACTAATAGTTTTTATGAGTGTATAGGTACAGCAGCAGTGAAAAGTCTACTAGAAGGGATATACAGGACACAAGACTTCGGAGAATAAATTTTGAACTCAGAAAACTCCTGCAGTAAAATCCTATGGTCAACTCTCCTGCACTGGTGGTGAGAATGTCTATTGGTACAGCCACTATGGAGAATAGTATGAAGGTGCCTTAAAAAACTAAAAATATAGTTGCCATATGACCCAGTCATCCTACTCCTGGGCACATAGTTGGAGCAAACTTGAATTTGAAAAGATATATGCCCTCTATTGTTCATAGCAGCACTATCACAATAGCCAAGACATGGAAGCAACCTAAATGTTCATTGACAGAGGAATGGATAAGGAAGATGTGGAACATATATAGATGAAATACTGCTCGGCCATAAACGGGATGAAATGCCATTTGCAGCAACATGGATAGATCCAGAGATTATCATACCAAGTGAAGTAAGTCAGACAGAGAAAGACAAATACCACATGAAATCACTTATATGTGGAACCTAAAATATGATACAAATGAACTTATTACATTGCAGACTCACAGACATAGAAAACAAACTTATGGTTACCAAAGGGGAAAGGTGCAAGAGGAGGGATAAATTAGAAGTTTGGGGTTAACAGATACAAACTACTATATATAAAATAGATAAACAATAAGGCCTGACTGTATAGCACAGGGGACTATATTCAGTATCTTATAATACCCTAAATGAAAAAGAATATGAAAGAGAATATATATACATATATATATAATCACTTTGCTGTACACCAGAAATTAATACAACATTGTAAACCAACTATACTTCACTAATAAAGAAAAATCCTATGGCCAAATCATTTATTGAACTTCTCTAGTTGGGAAAAGAAAACAGTATTTTGGAAGACACAAAACGACAAATCAAGTCCTGGTTGATAGCATTTATGATTTTCATGATACGACTTTACTCCTACCATGGCTGACTGGAGGCTACCAATGAGATGTCCTTGAGTGTAGAGTTGGGAAGAGCTGTACAGCAGCACACCATTATGTGGTATTTCCACCAGGTGTACAGATAATCTAGACACAAATAGCCCCAAGAGTACATCTAATAGTACACTGGAGTAAAATATTTAGGAAATGCTGAGTTTTGAGCATTTATCACCCTTAAAAATACGGTTTATTTAATTAAAAGTTTATAAGCTTTGATTATAAATAATGACTGTGCTTAACAAGTTGTTTATAAAATTTCTGAAAACTTGACAATTGTCTCCCATGAGCCTGGAGCAGGCTCTCGCACTCCAATTTTTCTGGTTAAATGTGAATCTGCTTTTCGTAGAGGGAGATGGTGCCAATGGGAGCATCACTGGACTTGACTTGTTAGGCACAGAAACTAGACTTGTTAGACCTAGCTCACAAATGTTAATACTTACACAATTAGCTTCTTCAGTTTAAAACAGCAATCACAGTAATTCCCTCAGGCTATACTTAAAATCTGAGATCTGCCAAACCCTACCCAGATGCAGGCAGCCAATAATTTATGACGGGATTAGGAAGGAGAGTGAAGAAAGGTAACTTGTTAATTATGATTGTGAAGACCACACACCATGAAAAGAAATATTTTATACAAATGAAAGGATTCCCGGTTAGCCCAACTTGGAGATAAGTCAGCTGGCATTTCCTCTGCTCTCTGTAGCTTCACCTAGGGGCTTCCTATTTGCCTTTTTCTAATCCAAAGTCCATCAATGAAATGTCTTAACAAAAACCCTGGCAACTAGGAGTCCTCAGGAATCAGTCGACAAAGGCATTACAGTACCATGTCATGCAGGCTGTTAAAGAAATCCAGCCCTGGTGATAATGTGTATATTCATTCTGTGTAAATGATTAAGTTCAAAAAAACCATACAGTGAATCATGGTAGCAAGGCCAGACTTGCTTTGATTAACTACACTGGTATAATGAAACCCAACAGAGCAATCACTGAAACATTTAGCTCCAAGTGTAAATCTTCTTGAACTCTGAAAAAAAAAAACATGTTAGGCAATGAGAGGTGGTGTAGAATCCAGCTATGTTTCATATAATGAAAGGAGAGGCAGTTATAAAGAAAAGGGAATGTTAAAAAGTTGTTATGCTGTGTTTGGCAAGAATGAGTCATTTAAAAAGTGTCAATCATGATAATCCAACATATTTTTAATCTAAAGGTCAATAGAAGCAGCTTCTAAGGTGGTACAATCAGTTCACAATAGTTATGCCAAAATGAAAGCAAGCAGTTATGATTTCAAGTGTTAATACTATACCATAATATGTCTTGGAGAATTAATCTCAGCTCTGAATTGAAGAGCATGGATTGATCAATGTAGAAGAATTTTTATTAAAAATGTACTGAAGTAGTTGGTGACACTGTCATTCTAACACAGAGCTCAGTGGAGTTCTTATAATTCAGACGTGGCTCAGTGAAGGCCAGGTGCTGTCTTCTATGCTATAATAAGTATTTTTCTCTTGGGGTTAGATCTTCATTTGCTAGTGCTTGTGTCTAAAGAATGAAAACTATTTTCTTACAATACCCTACAAGTCATTTTTTCTAAAAAAGTAAGAAAAATGTATGCCTAAGAGTCATAAAATCAGATTTCTATGATGGAATGGCCAGCCCTGTACACACACACAGAACTACTAGAACTTCTGCAGACTTTCAGTTTTGTCCAGCCTTCAAATGTATCTCAAATGTTCTTGGGTCATGTCATACATTTAAGCACTAGAAATATTGCATGAGCAAAAATTAAAATTATGTTCTTTCTTTAAGGTTTATGGGAACATGTGGTCTTCCTTGTAGAGAAAGCAATTGCTGCCTTGACAGTATTAGGCTTCCATCTTGTGAATGCCATATGCATACGTTCAACAGATGAGAAACTTTATAAGGCTGTAGAAATTATGTCAGAGAAAACAATCTGTAAGAGATCTGAGCCATATAAAAATCAGTGGACACATTCAGTTTCATGATAAAGCTCTTTCTAAAGTGATTGAATTGCATAATTCAGTCTGTGTTGCACAGGGGAACTTGGGACCAACCATTGCTGTAGATTATAGTAGTAATCCTACACACACACACTTGGGTTACAGAAAGCTCACCCAGAACTGGTTGTCGACTAGCACTAAGATACTTTCTTCTGTTAATCCTTATAAATCTAACTGATAACTTGCTTCTCTTGCCACATGAATTAAAACCACTTTAATATTTAAAAACACCTGGGAAGGCATAACTATATACATATACACATACACCCACATGCATGTACACACATGCACACATATATGTCAGTCTTTCTGGTAACTTCTTAAGAGCAAATTCTACATAATTTGCCAGTTAACAAACACTTGGTTGTGTTTTCAGGAGGCTTTTGATAGCATTATTGAATCAAAGATGAAGGAACATTTCTTTCAATCTGTCCTTTCCCTAGGAGCTTTGCTAATGAGAGAGAATGACTACATTAAGACTATTATAAATGTGTTAGGAGACAGACATTTGGACCCTTTAATAATTCTTATTACTCCTCTTTTCCTTTTACTTCTTTTCTCCCTAGACTTTTAGAGCATGTCAGTTATCTTCAAAGTGTCAGCCCCGCAAACATCATTTAAGTAACTAAATATGTCTACAGTAGAATCTATCTACCAGTACTTACATTGTATAGTAGACATGTGGACAGTTTATTCTGTTGATTTTTACTTTAAATTTTTTCCCTCAACACAAGAGTAACACATGCTAACATTAGAAATAGCAGAAAAATCAGAACAAAGAAGAAAATAGAAATGATATATAATTTTACTCAGTGTTAAAATTTTGTTGTATGTTTTCCTGATGTTTTGAATATGCACATGTACATGAAAGGGAAAGTGCTAGTTGCCTAGTCATGTCTGACTCTTTTATGACCCCATGCACTACTGTAGCCTGCTAGGCTCCTCTGTCCATGGAATTCTCTAGGCAAGAATACTGGAGTGGGTAGCCTTTTCCTTCTCCAGCAGATCTTCTCTACTCAGGGATTGAATCTCGATCTCCTGCATTGCAGGTGGATTCTTTACCATCTGAGCCATGCATTAAAAACAAATTTGAGATCATACTGTGCAGGGTGTCTATAAAGTCGGAGCTTAGGTGGAAAAAGTTATCATCTATGTTAATGTCATGATGAATATTAATAGATTTGCTGACATTAGCAAAGCTATGCTAATATTATTCCAAATTATTTTAATTTCCTTAAAGATTGGCAATGTCACTGATGGCATTGCATGTATTCAGCTGTATCTGTATAGTTTTATAGGCATCCTGTATATGAACAGTATGTATTTCTTGCCAGTTTTTTGTTTTGTTTTTGCATCATTGCATCTTCCTATCCTGGCATGACTATTAAAAGTCTTCAAATGGGTGATGGTCATAAACAAAGAAATATCCATACTTGCAGTGCCAGAAAGGGAATATTTCACAAATATCCTACATTGTTTTTCTAAAAGGCCAATTCACAAACTCTGCAGATTTATCCATCTCAGGCTCACTGACTATAATACAGAAATACATTTGGCAAAAATCCAAGGATACATTTAAAAGTAGCATATTATCACAAGCCCTTTACTTTTTCCAAACACACTTATTATAGAGAATTAGAAGACAGAGGAGAGGAGATAGGAAAAAAGTGTTACCCCTGGCCCCGGCAGTCTGTTATCCAGCAGACATGACCAGGGAGTATGGCCAAAGAGAGAGGTGATGAAACCAGTTCCTGGACACGGGTTGAGTTATACTGACTTTCACAAAACATGCCTGCCCTGTCATGCCAATGAAGTTATTAAAATTGAAATTTAAATGTATTCCAGGTTCTTACAAAACAGCTGCAGGACAAAGTCAGTCTCCATCACCTTCTGGGGAAAACCTTTGCTTTCAAAGAATGAAACTTCACAAACTGCATTGATCAGAGCCTCTTTATAGACTGAAAGCATATGTGTTTCAGAGCTGTTTCTGCCCTGATGTTTCTTTTGTAGCTACAGTAGTCCTTCCTTATCCATGGGGGACATGTTCCAAGATCCCCAGTGGATGTCTGAAAATGTGCATAGTACTGAACCCTACATAGAGTACATTTTTTTCCTATACATATATAACTATGATAACATTTAATTTGTAAATCAGGCACAGTGAGAGATTAAAAATAACTAATAATAAAGTAGAACAATTACACTTTAAATAAAAGTTTTGTGAATGTGGTCTCTCTCTCAATCAAAATATCTTATTGTACTGTATTCACCCATCTTCTTGTGATGAAAAAAAGACCTACCTGGTGAGACGAAGAGAGGTGAATGATATAGACACTATGACATAGCATTAGGCTACCACTGTCTTTCTGATGCTATGTCAGAAGAAAGATCATCTGTGTTGAGTCATTCTGGATCATAGAACCATGATGGGCCTATGATGAGGATGGCTGGGGATCCTGGGTGGGGAGGAGCAGGATGGAGTCAGGCAGCATGAGGTTTCATCATGCTACTCAGAAAAGCATGTAATTTAAGCCTTATAAATTGTTTATTTCTGGAATTTTCTATTTAATGTTTTTGGACTGCAGTTGACTGAAGGTAATTGAAACTGCAGAAAGCAAAACTATGGATAAGGAGGGACTACTATACTTCTCTTTCAAATATTTCTATAAATGCTATTGCTCACTGAGAGGCTTCATTTGAAGTTACAGTCTTTGTGCAACGTCTCCATTTGACCTGGATCATAAGCATTACAGACTGGAGAGTGGGAAAATCTTTAGCATGAAATGGATTCAAATGTTTGGTGCTATCTTAATTGTGGGAGATTTAAATTTTAAATAGCATTCCCATCATTGCTGAGGAGAAAGATATGTTTCTGTTACTATGAACCACTTTCCATATATTGTTCAGAAGCCGAAAACCTGACCATGAGAGTAGATGTGCTGTGTCTATGGGTTGATTATCTGAAATGTGAATAGATGTAGACTGGACCTGGGTTCCTCTACATTGCTGAAAGACTGAAAACTTTTAAAAGTGCTTTGAAGTCACACACATAAAAACTCCTCTGTTGAATTTGCATGGTTTTGAAATAAATATTTTTGGCTTATTTCTTAATTTATATTCTTTGGTGGGCAAATCTGCTTCCCTCCCACTACATCTCATGCATATTATACCTTAGAAAACAGGGGGTCAAAGGTCACTCTGCAATCTGATGATCTGAGAAGGAGAGGGAAGAAAATGAGTCAGTAGACAGACAGGGTCAAAACTGTGTCAGGCCATCCTACCTTTAGAGATCTGGATAAGATCTCTGATCTGGGCAGATCAGACTGAGAATCCTGATTTGCCCTTTGAGAGGAAGACACTGGGTCAAAAATCAGGGATCTCTGTGGCTATGCAAAGGAATTCTGCATCAGAAACTAGGGAAGGAGAGAATCAGGGAAAAGAGGAGGGTCCTGGAGGACCAGCCAGCTACCCAAAGAGCCTGAGTCAAACCAGAGAAGGCTGCTAAAGTACTGGATTAGACCGGGTTTTAAACAGTTAAATTTCCCTCCGCTCACTAACTGCAAAGGTCATAGCAGCTCTAGGGAATAAAAACTCATTTCCTCTGTACATCTGTGTTTAGTGTGAATACTCTTGCAACTTCAGGACACTGTTACAGTGAAATATGGGGGGAGATTTCAACTTCCTCCAAAATTCATCTTCCTTTGTTCTGGTTATTTCTAAGATCTAAGACATCCTCCTCCTCCTCCCCCATCTATTATCCAGCTATTGCTCTTATCAATTGACTCCCACCTGTTAGATTAGTCCTTTATAAAGACTCTCTTTGATCCAAACTCCTATCACTATTTCAAGCATACAAAATCTTATTTGAGTTCTCTTGAGGCTTTAAACTCCGTTTAGTATCCAATTTATCAGTTACCATTGGAGATATTCATTTGGAGATATTCCTCCCAGACTGTAGAGTGATGTTACTGACAGCAAGGGTCATGACCTGGGAGTATTCTTTCTATCAGCAGAGGGCCAGGCATAAAAAAGGCTCCCAATAGACACAGAAATAATTGACTGATGGATATATAAATGTTAGAGAAGTTATTCATACTTTGCTTCTGGTATATTTGAAGCAATATATTTGCTTGGTTCAAATGACCTTCTTTTGTCACAGTTTGATAAGTGAGAAAACATGGTGTAATCAATAGCTTTCAAACCAAGGAATACATGAATAATTTGACACATAATCTGTGCTGTTCTTCTGACTCTGAACACTTGTGCTGTGTGCAAAGGAATGTTGTTGTTTAGTTGCTAAGTTGTGTTCGACTCTTTTGCAACCCCATAGACTGTAGGCCACCAGGCTCCCCTGTCCATGGGAGTTCCCAGGTAAGAATACTGGCGTGGGTTGCCATTTCCTCCTTCAGAGAATCTTCCTGACCCCAGGATCCCAGGCATGGAACTTGCATCTGGCATTGCAGGTGAATTCTCTACCACTGAGCCACCGGGGAAGAGCCATTCAAAAGAATAGAAAAATAGTAAATTAAGACCTCTGATACATTCTAATAATCCCAAACTTTATTTTAGCTACTTAATCCCTTATCAATTTTAAAAAAGCATTCATAACTTCCTGTGATCAAATCAATGAGAAAAATGAGAAGAAGACAAGGAATAAACAGTAATTGAATATGATTCAAGAGTATTATAGGACTTTCCTGGTGGTCTAGAGGTTAGGAATCCACCTTCCAGTGCAGGGAACATGGGTTTGATCCCTGGTTCAGGAAGATTCCACATGCCACAGGGCAACTAAGCTCCTGTGCCGCAACGACCTAGCCCACGCTTTAGAGCCTGAGCTGGAACTACTGAGTCCACGTGCTGCAGCTACTGAGCCTGTGCACCTACAGCCTGTGCTCTGCAACCAGAGAGGACATGGCAATGAGAAGCCCTTGCACCGCAGCTAGAGAGTAGGTCTCACTCACCGAAACTAGAGAAAGCCCATGGATAGCAACGAAGACCCAATGCAGCCAATAAATAAATAAACAAAAAGATAACAATGTACTTCACCATTCTTAATCCAAAAAAGGAGTATTGTGTACATTATCTTACGTATGCCTGAGGACAGTCCTGAGAAGAAAGAATTGTTTAACTTCTTCTAGAAACTTTGTCTTCCTTTGTTCTGGTTAATATTCCTATGCCATACAGAACAAAGCAGGATTAGAAAAGTCACGTAACTCACCATCATACAGAGAATGAAAAGAGGAGTTGGAATTAAACACTGTTCTAATGCTCAGTCCAATTTTCTTACCACTGGACAGTGTTTCTTAAGGCTAGAGAGAGGCATCACAGTTACTGAGACTCAGTTATGGAACTTTTCAATATAAAGTCTACATATCCACCTCTAATGTGCTGGGAGATAAAGAGATGGCTTTTCTGAGTTGCAAAGCCACTGACGTACATCAGACAAAAGTGAGTTGGTAGCAAGCGGAAATGGCAACCCATTCTACTATTCTTGCCTGATAATCCCATGGATGGAGGAGCCTGGCAGGCTACAGTCCATGGGGTTGCAAGGAGTTGGACACAACTAAGTGACTAAGCATTCACAACTCTGCTTTGGAGAACACATTTACACTCCTTCCTTCTCACTTGGGTGACTTTCACCTTGAACAATTTCACAGGTTTGATCACTTGCTTGAATCGCAGTCCATGTGGTTGACCAAAAAAGCCAAAATCAAACAGTGCCTCTGTTATTCCCAAGGACCGTAAATTTGTGCTGGTGAAAGCCCGCGGAGAAAAGCTGATGGTCTCCGAGCAGACAGTGTGGTGAGGGTTAGTTTTAGCTCTGGAGAAGGAAGGTTGCACGTGGGTTGTATTTTATGCAGGGGCTGTGACAGGGGACAACTCAGCCTGTCTCCACCAGAACGAGTGAGCCCTTTCACCTCACTGGGGGATTTCAACAGGAAGTATGTTGCACAGTTGACAATATAAATTGAAACTCAAGTATGACCAGTGCCAGACTTCCTAGTTTTTGGATAAAACATGCATTTTGGCTATACTTGTCCTGAGAGATCTGGTGCTCTCCCAAGGGGGATGTAGAGACTTCACTGTCTTGAGTCTAACAGAGACATCTGCTGGCTGAGTCCTCTGCTTCAGACTTGACTCTGCTGGACCCTGTAATGGACCAACTCCCTCATCTCTGACAGCTTGTAGATAAGGGAATATGATAGTAATAATTATTATACTTGTTCATACAGAATTACTCATTGTGCATTTGGCATCCCTGCAGAGATTGAAAATTTCACAGAGGAGGTCTGGGTGAGCAGGGTTGCTAAAGAGTCAGTCACCCAAACGTTGACTTTTAAAATTTCTTTATCACACCTGCCCAAGGAACGGTTCCCCTGTCTTCAGCTTCCCTATCTACACTAAGAAAATCAGAAGTTCAAATCTGGAAGTGGAGCACCAGGGATAACAATTTTACCACCTTAGAGGACCTGAAGATTAGAGGAAGAGAAGTGTGTGTATAAAATATGAATTCCAGCAAAATAAATCCTGCAATAAACACTGAAGTGCCCCAGTGGTGGTTTATTTCCATGCGTGTGTGATTGCTAAGTTGCTTCAGTCGTGTCCGACTCTTTGTGACCCTATGGACTATAGCCTGCCAGGCTCCTCTGTCCATGGGATTCTCCAGGCAAGAATACTGGAGTGGATTGCCTGTGCCCTCCTGTAGGGGATCTTCCTGATCCAGGGATTGAACCCAGATCTCTTATGTCTGCTACAATGGTAGGTGAGGTCCTTACCAGTAGTGCCACCTGGGAAGTCCCTTATTGTCATATTAAGCACCAATTTATGGGGCTAGTTTAAGAGGCTTATGGATCTGTATTTGGGGAGGAGAGATAGTTCCCAAAGCAGAGCCAACCTTTAGATAACATTTTCTTCTGGCGTCTGTGCTATGTGTGAACTCCTCCATTGCCTCTGGCACGATCAGGCCAATACCTTCAACCTCAGGATCCTTCCCTATTAGTCAGCGTGAATAAGCTTCCTCATCTTTACTGGGAGGGATCATGTATTAGAGGACTGAATATAGACACACAAATCCAATAACTAGACCTTCACAACAAAGACAGAAGCAAATAAAAATCCCACTTGTGTTATTATAATGCTTACCAGCCTAATTGAGAACACATTCATTTTAAGCTAAACAAATTACTTGCAACAATTATATGACCTTGAGGTCACCTTCTCTAGGAGATGGCCAGCACTTGTATTAACTATTTCACACTTTATTCTAAGTGGCCTCAGCCAATCAATGCCAGATAAATGGTGTTAAAACATGCATTTAATTAACTCAGTTTTTCATTTATTTGCTATTTTAGCCTAGGGATGAAGAAGAAAGTGAAGCTAAATTGTGTGTATTCTCAAGCAAGACTTCAGAATGAAGAGTTTTTCCTTCTCAATCAAAGCACTGAGTTGTTAATCAGTTGTTAATCTGGTAAAGAAAGCATTCCTTAGACCTTAATAGAATAGTACATCCATCGGAAGAGTGGGGCTTTGCTTGTGCCATATACAACCCCATACTCAAAGAAGTAACTCCATTTTTCTTCAAAAGATGGATTTACCTTTACTGATGGTTTGGTCCCTCTTGTACTGTGAATAATTATCATAGTAGCAGTCTGAGCACAGGAACACAAGCCATTAAATAACTAACTCATGGATTTTTACATTACTTTCTTGTTTTCAAGAGTCAAAGGTGTTTGGGGCTGTGTTTCGAAATTTTCACTCTCTCCCTCCTCCTAACGTTATGCAAAATATCCAAAAGTACTTACTAATATGCAATTCAGTAATCTCTTCTTTTGGTTTTGCTACTGCTGTTGCAGGCACATTATTATTCATTGAATATTCTCCTGCCTTCCCTACATGTTCCAGATGTACTTGTCAAAACCACATGGCAGGGACTTCCCTGGTGCTCCATTGGTTAACAATCTGCCTTGCAGTGTAAGAGATAGAGGCTTGATCCCTGGTCAGAGAACGAAGATTCCACATGCCACGGTGCAGCTAAGCCCTTGCTGCCACTATTGAGCCTGCGTGCCACAACTGGAGAGTCCATGCATTCACAGTGAGGGATTCCGCATGACCCAGTGAAGACTCCATGTGCCATAACTAAGACCCCATGCAGCCAAACAAACAAACCAACCCAAATATGGTGCTGGGTTCTGAATAGAAGTGATATGTGTTACTCAAGGTTTAGGCATTTAAGAGCTGACGTACAGCCTTCTGTCTCTCTCTTTTCGTTCCATGATGATCTAGAAGGTTGAAATGATCGAGATACAGAATGGAAGCAGCATGGTTTGCTGAGTCACTGTAGAGAGGAGAGCTGCTGTGAGGGGTACTCTAACTTACATCACATTATGCATGAGCAAGAAAGAAATCGTTTTATTAAACCACTGAGATTCCAAGGTGTGTTTATCATAGCATAATCTTGCCTATGATGACGAATATAATTGGCTTCCATGGTAATAAACAAACCCATAATCTGTAGTACTAAGTAACCATCTAAACTGTAGTCATTTGGATCTGATTTGCATGAGTATTAATTCTTTTAAACAAGAAAGGAAAATGATGATAGTCCACAGACTTGATGCCTTTAGAAAAGCCACTTGTTCATTAATTTTTAATGAGTAACATTCATTATTACGAATTCTTTGATGAGACTTTGATTTTGGGGGGATAAATGATGACCATAATTAAGCTTCTCATAATGAACACAGCAATTTTTAAACAGTACAATTTATATAATGTTTCTCCTCTGGGAGGCTTAGTTTTTTTTAATAAAAGGGAGCAGTAGATGTATGACTAAGTTTTCATAGTGCATGAGGGTTTCTGGTCGTGATTACATTCATCTCTATTTCCATTCACGCATTCACTGCATGGATGCATATTCTTTCTGCACTCTTTTGCGGACTGAGTTTTACTCAGTCCAAGACTGAATTTTTAACAAAGGATGTATAATTTAAATACATTATAAAATGGTGGGTTACAGGCAATGTAACTTTTCCCCTCAAAAGTCTTTCTTATCATTGGCTTAATGGCTTTATTTACCTACGTAATTTAAAATCTTTTCAATTGTAATTCATTTATATGCAAACAACTGTATAAACATATACCATAAAGTCAATCATCAATTAAAACACTAAACCTATTTTTTAGTAGCATTTGATGTCAAGAAAAAAAAAAAGAATAAAAGCAGAAATGTCTCCCTGTTTACTCCAATAGAGAACTGAACTGAACTGATGGGTTACATCTTACTGTAGATCACAGCAAAAAATGTTTGCTAGATAATGCTTATCCACACAAAATAAACTTTTTGTAGTTTCCTAGTGAAAATTTTCTGGAAATTATTAGTACAATTGCATTGATCATCTAATCTGCAGTAAAAACTGTCACATTTGAAGGAAAAGAGGCTCCAACGAGGCAAGATCTAGTTGATATTAACCCATTGCTTTCCCTTTGTCCTACCAAGTCTAAGGTTAGATGTCAAACAACATTTTAAATGCAATGGATTTTGCAAAGTTATTATTTTCATTCACTGTTTCCTCTAGGTAAAGTTTGATTCCTTTTAAGAACTTTTACTAGTAGCAACCTTCTCTGCTCTCAATTTAATATTAAAATCTCTATTTTATCTACACTGCCTTGCATTCCTGATGACCTTAAGCCTACTCTATTTTTTCTCATAGTACTTTTCACTTAAAAAAATACTATGACCTTACTATCAGTTCAGTTCAGTCTCTCAGTCATGTCCGACTCCTTGAGACCCCATGACTTCAGCACGCCAGGCCTCCCTGTCCATCACCAACTCCCAAGTTTACTCAAATTCATGTCCATGGAGTCGGTGATGCCATCCAACCATCTTATTCTCTGTCATCCCTTTCTCCTGCCACCCTCAATCTTTCCCAGCATCAGGGTCTTTTCAAATGAGTCAGCTCTTTGCATCAGGTGGTCAAAGTATTGGAGTTTCAGCTTCAGCATCAGTCCTTCCAATGAAAACCCAGGACTGATCTCCTTTAGGATGGACTGGTTGGATCTCCTTGCAGTCCAAGGGACTCTCAAGAGTCTTCTCCAACACCACACTTCAAAAGTGTCAATTCTTCTGCACTCAGCTTTCTTTATAGTCCAACTCTCACATCCATACATGACTATTGGAAGAACCATAGCCTTGACTAGACGGACCTTTGTGTACTTACAATATTTGCTATCTATTGCTAAAGGATATAAGTTCTATAGAGTTAATGTTTTTTTTAATACTTTTGATTCATTAATGTAAACATTGGCACATAGAAGATATTCAATAAATATTTTCAAGTGAATGAATGAGTAAATGAATGGATGAAAGTTTCCCTGGTTCAATAAAAAAATATTCTAAGACATTTTCCAAACGTCCCCTATCCCCTTTCCAAATTCCATTTTGCCTCTGGCAACTTGTTCTAGAATTCTATTCATTTATCACTTGTCAGCTTATTACATGACTGACCTGCTTCACAAGTGTCAGTTTCTTGGACTCTGATCAATGTATTCTTCTTTTAGCTTGACGTCTTGGCAGACAGAAGATCTAGGTAATTTTCCATGTTTGTTCCCACAGACAGCCCTGACTAGAAATGGTAAGGTCTTAGGGGGAGATTTGGTGAACATTATAAATTTTGTTTAATTGAAATTATTTAAAATCTATTTTAAAAGTTATTTTTAAAAGATTTTGTTGGGAAAGGTAATACATGCAATAGTGTGATTTAGAAAATAAGAAAATAAAGTCACCCATAGTTCTACTATGAGATATCCAGAGTTCCTATTTTAAATTACAGTATTTATTATTTTTTTCTATAACTGAACTAACCACTTAGGTTAAAACCAACCAATTATTACATAAAAACAGAGTTCAAGTGCTCATATTTTTTTAAATGCTGTTGATTGCTTTTCAATCATATGGACTTGCATGATAAACTTCTACCAACCAAACACTAAGAAATTATTTAAGATGCCTACATGACTTGAGATACTGCTTGGGTAACCAACTTGTCCCAGTTTGCTTGCAAGACCATGACAGAATCAGCTATTGCATCCTTCAAAGCTTACAGGTGAAAACAGATAAAAGAACGATGCTGGGAATTAGGAAAAGGAGAGTTTTATAAACGAAGACAAACTTGCAAAGACTTCTCTGACTCTAAATCACTATTAAACAAGTTGAACTTGTTTTTACACAGAGCTCGTAGTGATAAAAAGTAGCTTGGTGTGGAAATGAAAGCAGAGAAGGTTGAGAAAATCTAAATTTAGACCAAATTCATCCCACTGTTCAGTACTGGTAGGATGACCAACTATCTTGGTTTCCCTGAGACTAAGGAGTGTCTTGAGATGCTGATCTTTCAGGTACTCTCTTGCTAAAACCAAGAGAGTACCAAGCAAACTGGAATGAGCTGGTTACCTAAGCAATATCTCAAGTTAGGTAGTTATCTTAAATAATTGTTTAGTGTTTGGTCAACAGAGGTGTTACCATGAAAATCTGTACGATTAAAAAGCAACATAAAACAACTACAACAGATTGGGGATGAAGGAGGAACCATTTCTCAAAAGTAGATCAAAAGTGAGGTAGCTCCAAGCTGATGTCAAGAGTTCAGAAGCGCCTCATGCAATGGTAGGAAAAATCAGTGCTTAGCAATATCTTTGCATTTGCCAGGCAAGTATCAGCAATAAGGAAAGAAAATGTAAAGAAAGTGATCTGCATTCATTGACAAGCTGGAAAAACCCCTTTTTGCAAGACTCCGACAGGGACAGAATGGTTAGCTATAGCATCCAAAGCAAGCTTCAGACTGAGTCAATCTTAAGTCAACTTAAAAAAAAGAAAAAGGATTGTACATTTTCTATTGTAGTTATTTAAGCAACTGTGCTGTCCCTGGCTGTTGTATAGTGAGAAAATGTGAAAGTGTTAGTCACTCAGTTGTGTCCACCTCTTTGTGATCCCATGTACTATAGGTAGCTGGCCAGGTCCTTCTGTCCTTGGAATTCCTCTATCCAGGGATTGAACCTGGGTCTCCTGCATTGCAGGTAGATTCTTTATCATTGGAGCCTAGGGAGACCCAAGGTTGATGCGTAATATGAAGGCAAATGGAATGTGACATCTGAGCACTCAGGATACCTCTCTCTTTGCATTTGTTCACTAATTCAATTAAGTGAGAAAATTTCAGAATATTTTATTCATGAAACTAAGTTCAGAAAAACCAAGGGAAAAACTAAAAAGATGGTGGGGTGGGGAAGCCCTCAGCTTTTGAGAGAAAAAGATAAAATTAAAAATTGAAATCAGGATTTTCCAAAAGTCAAAATTTCAAGGATTTAAGAGGAATGAAGATTATGATGTTATAACACTGTCATTACTAAAAGCTTTGTAAAAAAGATGAAGTCTTTAAAATAATCTAAACACCAGTTTTATGTTAGCTGTTAGAAGTGCTAAACAGGTACCTTTTTTTTTTTTTTTAAGGAAATGAGTACTTTGTTTTATTAAGTGGTAAAACAAGAATCTCTTCAACAGAGGCACTTTTCTACTACAATAATTCTCTTGAATATCAATTATACTAGTTATACTTAAAACATAAATAGAGAAAAACACAATACAAATGCCAAAATTGAATAGATTGTCCAACCCGGTCGAGTTCAAAATACTGGTTTCCCCCTTGGTAATTATAACAACACATAATTTCAAATTTAGTTTCCTAGTGGTTTTGTGACTTGGGTAACAAAAATCATTCCCATTTGACACACAAGGAAACTATGTCCATGGATATCTGTGGTTCAGTCAGACTTTTGTTGCTACCAAGTTCAAGGGTTAGAATTATACTCAGGTCCTTTGCTTTTGGATGTTATCCTATAAACATAAAACAAAGTCCTAGTTGAATCTTACTGGCTTTTGACTATTAAGGAAACAGCATCTTTTTCAAGATGATCTCTGCCTTACACTAATAGGCACAGAAAGTTCTGGTCACTTACTTAAGCAGTTGCAGTGGCCAGAGATGTATTAGTTCTTTCATGCTGAGAAACTCATGAAACCTCAGGGGTTGTGGCTGAAAAATCAATGCCAGATGGCTGTAGGATAGTACTCCTGGAGACTCTGCTACTGTCAAGTCACCCCAACAGAAATGTCCTCAATGCTGATAAAGATGGAGATAACACACGAAGGCCATCTGTCCTAGCACATGGCTTTTAACAAGGAAAATCTCTTAGGGTAAAATGAATGAACGCTAGATATAGACAGAAAAGCATCTAGGATACATTCCTTTATGTCTGCTGGTCATTAGGAAATTATGGATGAACTTAATTAAGACAAGTTTCTAAAAGTTGCCCCATTCGGCAGGATTAGCTGCTCTTGCTAAACATGGAGAAACATGCTGAATGATGAAAAATCAATGCTGTTGACAAATTTGCTTCAAGGAAATCCAAATAAGCATCAATATAATTTTTTACTGGA
Source organism: Madoqua kirkii (assembly GCA_006408675.1). NCBI lineage: Eukaryota > Metazoa > Chordata > Mammalia > Artiodactyla > Bovidae > Madoqua > Madoqua kirkii. The sequence goes on along the minus strand of SJYC01130910.1, from coordinate 38,750 downwards.
ACAGATTTCTCCGCTTTCTTCAAAATATAGTTGAGGTGGCTTCTGGAAAAAGACGTAAGTGGAAAGAAAGGCAAAACCTGAACGTGGTGAAAAAAGATCACTGTAGGCAGCTGATTTACTGCAACCAAAGACAACAGAACTGTGATTGTAACAGGACGCTCAAAACAACTTAGGGGCATCTTAAGCATTTGAAACTTCTCTTAAAATCAAGAAAAGTCTTAATCATTTAATAGTAGAAAGTCCAAAATCAACTGTTTCATAGTGATTTGATAGTGACAAGTGAAAATCCATACATGACTTCTTTGCATCAGTTTCTACACGGCATTGTAATCACACTAGGTATCCTCAAAACCAGATCTCCAGGAAAATGTGCAAGGTAATGAAACTTCGTACCTAGAAGCAGCTAGCTGGAAATGCATCTCAGTAAGAGATAATAGTTGCAGGTGCCCCACTGGTGTTCTTTAGCTGTTGCATTTTGGCAGGGTCAGAGATGTCAAGGCTAAAAGGAAATTTGTTTAGGGCTGCTGCACTTTGTTTACTTTAAAATAAAATGTGTTTTTAAGTATGTGATTCCAAGAAGCAGAGCCGCTGATGGCTGACTCTTCAATATGCTTTAGGACCATCATTTAAACAAAGACTCTATTTAAGTTTCCAGTTGGAAGCCACATTCAGTCGCTTAGCAGTGGTGTTTCTGAGCAGCTTCTCATTTTCTGCGATTGTCCAACATTTTTGGTAATAGGATTCCTCTTGTCATCATAAGAAGGTACGCTGGGGCATCAATAACCTCGTACAAAACAAACAGGCTTTTCAAAGTAGTTGTTTGTGGAGACTCAAACCACTTCACATCAGCACAGGATCAATTCTAGGACCTTCTAGAGCAGAAGTTCCCCAGCATTGTCAGTTCACAGTGACCCTAGAGTCTCAGGAATTTTTTTCATGGTGTCACTGGGCCAAAAACACCCCCAAAACTCAATGGTTATTTATTAAATACTTAGGTCCGAAAAACTCCATATGCATTTATGTCCTAACAACTTAGTAATCATCTGAAAAAAGTAATATACATATTTTGAAAGATAGCATACTATTTTTTATTTTATTCTTAGGTGACCAAAGTTACTTACTAATAGGTTGAGTGTATCTGTTGTTCACTGGCCTTCTTCTCAAACTTGGACTCAAACTGGACTCTGTCATCCTCATATCTTGGTCCACATATTCACACAGTGCTTGTTTTATAACACAGCAACTGCTTAATACTCAGCTATTCAGAGATGTGACATGATCAAAGAAATTTCGTGTGACCTACTGCTGAAACTGTCAGCTCCCCAGAGCTAGTAGTTTGCATGGTGTCCAAATTTTCTGTGACCAAGTATTGCTACGTTCCCTTAACAACTAAAAATATCCTTTGAGTTGGTTGCAGCACAATCGAGTCACTTCAGTTAAGAGATGGGGAGCTATGGTTCTAAAGAGTTGTAGTGAAAATACCTGTGAGCAAAAATAATAACACTATTATAGAGATATTGTGATTAAGAAACTGACCACATTAAAAGCAAAAGCCACGTTAAACAGGTTTTCAGAAATCACAACTTGTCTGGATTAGAGAAAGAATGTGGGTGTTATGGACACACTGGCTGTGAACTTTGGGAATTGTTTTTGTCTTCGACAAGGGACAAATATTTTTTTAATCTTTAATTTTTTAAAAAATGTTTGTATGTGGCCTGGCTTTCTGAAGGGCTAGATGAAGAATGTAGCAAGGAGATAGTAAACACTTTGGCATATGAACGCATAATCTAAAGTTTTTTAAATAGAGGGTAAAGCTCTACTAATGTAAGCTCCTTCTCTTTATCTTTTTCTTTATATTTTGTCTCAATATCTTTAGGTGGGTATTTAATTCAAATAATTGTAGTTAATCACAAGTCTAAAATTTTGACCTTCTAAATATGCTCATCACATGGGCCTCACCACAGGCCAACTTACACTTTTGATGCTCTCTAAACAAATGACTCAGCAGCAATTGGCATTAGTGTCAAAGATCAAAACCATGAAACCTGTAGTGCTGAAGATTAAAATGCAGGGAAGTGTTATGTTGATGATACCTTACCATTTCTGTATTTTACGTTGTTCACATTTGCTGAAGAACTTGGGAGCAAGCAAGCAATTGATGAAAACAAGATGCTGGCAGTGATTAAAACCTAAGCAGGCTTTTTATTTTTTAAAAAATTCATAATAACATGTTTTTCAGGAAAGTTTGCTGGATCACATATGTGTAAGAAAATGGAGCATTGTGATGTGAAAGACTTAATTTTTGTTCTGGTTGAACCACCAATTAACTTTGCATTCTTAGGTCAAAGCTGTTTTACTTCTCTTCCCTGCATGTATAAATACCAGATGCCTGGTGGCTCAGATGGTAAAGAGTCTGCCTGTAATGCAGGAGATCCAGGTTCCATCTGGGGTTGTAAAGATGCCCAAGAGAAGGAAATGGCAACCCACTCCAGTATTCTTGGCCTGGGAAGTCCCATGGAAATGGAAGAGCCTGGCGGGCCACAGTCCAGAAGGTCTTAAAGAGTCAGACATGTCTGACACTTTCCCTGCATGTATAAAGAAGGGGGCAGGTTAGCTGTCTGTGAGGCCTTTGGGTTCCAACACCAAATATGCAATGAACTTTCCTGCCAAAGTGGATTTCTGACGACTTCTGAGGAGCATAAATATCACTGACTCAATCAAATAGTTGAATTAAAGAAGACATTACTGTTGAGTTTTCAAAATCATTTTAGACTGTAATATAAATAAATAAGGGGTTCCCTGGTGGCTCAGATGGTAAAGCATCTGTTTGAAATGTGGGAGACTCAAGTTCGATCCCTGGGTCAGGAAGATCCCCTGGAGAAGGAAGTGGCAACCAGTCTAGTACTCTTGCCTGGAAAATCCCATGGATGGAGGAGGCTGGAAGGCTACAGTCTGTGGGGTTGCAAACAGTCGGTTACGACTGGGCAACTGCACTTTATGTAAATAAATAAACATAAATTTAAACATAAGATGTGCCACCTTAATTATTTCTAACTGTACAGTTTAATAGTGTTCAGTGTATGCACACTGTATAACCTATCTCCAGAACGTTTTCATTGTGCAAACTGAAACCTTATACCCATTAAATAATAATTCTCCCTTCTTCTTTCTGTCTCTATGAATTTGACTACTCTTGACAACATATATAAGCAGAATCATACCTTATTTGTCTTTTTTGTGACAGGTTAATTTCCCTTCATGTAATGTTCTCAAGATTCATCCATGTTGGCACATACTGTAGGATTTCCTTTGTTTTTAAGACTGAATTATATTTCATTATATATATATATACCACATCCTGTTTATCCATTCATCCATGGATGCTCACTCATGTTGCTTCTGCCTTTTGGCATGAACGAGGGTATAACTACTGCTGAGGTGTTCTTTTGTTTTTTGGCTGCCCTGTGTTTCCATTGCTGCACACAGGGCTTTCTCCAGGTATAGCAAGTAGGGGACACTCTTCATTGCAGTGCATGGGCTTCTTATTGCTTTGGCTTCTCTTGCTATGGAGCACAGGCCCCAGCTGCAAAGGCTCCAGTAGCTGCAGCATTCAGCCTCAGCAGTTGTGGTACAAAGGCTTAGCTGTCCCTTGGCCTGTGGAATCGTCCCAGACTGGGGGTCTGAACCCATGTCCCCTGTATCAGCAGGCAGATTCCTATCCACTGTACCACCAGGGAAGTCCTACTGCTGAACTTTAAAGGAGAGAAATGCATATTTATTTTCCCTAAGCCCCAGGGAAATTGCAATGTCAATATTCTTCTGATTTCATCTACAGAATTTCCAGAGGTAAGGGAAGTGGGTCACCGGGGTGTTTAAACTCCATTCTGGAGGACCTAGGGGAGGATTATTTGAAATATCATTTCCAGATGTGTCTTAGGGCTAAAATGTATTTCCTTCTGTTTTATTACCAGTCATTAAAGGAAACAACAGGGAAAGAGAAAAACAAAGTTATGTCTCCCCAAATGTGAAAGGTCTTAGCCATTGGGACAGTTTATTGTGAACTTGACTCTCCATAGGCAAGTCTCATTTTTAATTAGTTGCAGATCCAAAATCTTGTGGGAAAAAAAGTCTCAGCGGTTTAAAAATGTTAGAATGTTATTCCATGTCCCACTTCAAAAGTTTTACACAAAGAGACAATAATATCTGCCTGACTTTCTTTAAGCAAAAGGCTCAAAACAAACTTGTCAAGGAAGTCTTCTTCTTTTTTTTCTTAAATGAAAGTCAAGCGTTAAGCCAGATTAAGACTCCGACTTCTAGGTGTTTAATCACTAATCAAATACACAGAGTGTGTATTTCTGACTTAGAAGCAGCCAAGTGTGCCTGACAACGCAGTCACCTCTGTGCTTCGTATATTTGCATTTTACTGCACTTTATGTAAATAAATAAACATAAATTTAAACATAAGATGTGCCACCTTAATTATTTCTAACTGTACAGTTTAATAGTGTTCAGTGTATGCACATTGTATAACCTATCTCCAGAACGTTTTCATTGTGCAAACTGAAACCTTATACCCATTAAATAATAATTCTCCCTTCTTCTTTCTGTCTCTATGAATTTGACTACTCTTGACAACATATATAAGCAGAATCATACCTTATTTGTCTTTTTTGTGACAGGTTAATTTCCCTTCATGTAATGTTCTCAAGATTCATCCATGTTGGCACATACTGTAGGATTTCCTTTGTTTTTAAGACTGAATAATATTTCATTATATATATATATACCACATCCTGTTTATCCATTCATCCATGGATGCTCACTCATGTTGCTTCTGCCTTTTGGCATGAACAAGGGTATAACTACTGCTGAGGTGTTCTTTTGTTTTTTGGCTGCCCTGTGTTTCCATTGCTGCACACAGGGCTTTCTCCAGGTATAGCAAGTAGGGGACACTCTTCATTGCAGTGCATGGGCTTCTTATTGCTTTGGCTTCTCTTGCTATGGAGCACAGGCCCCAGCTGCAAAGGCTCCAGTAGCTGCAGCATTCAGCCTCAGCAGTTGTGGTACAAAGGCTTAGCTGTCCCTTGGCCTGTGGAATCGTCCCAGACTGGGGGTCTGAACCCATGTCCCCTGTATCAGCAGGCAGATTCCTATCCACTGTACCACCAGGGAAGTCCTACTGCTGAACTTTAAAGGAGAGAAATGCATATTTATTTTCCCTAAGCCCCAGGGAAATTGCAATGTCAATATTCTTCTGATTTCATCTACAGAATTTCCAGAGGTAAGGGAAGTGGGTCACCGGGGTGTTTAAACTCCATTCTGGAGGACCTAGGGGAGGATTATTTGAAATATCATTTCCAGATGTGTCTTAGGGCTAAAATGTATTTCCTTCTGTTTTATTACCAGTCATTAAAGGAAACAACAGGGAAAGAGAAAAACAAAGTTATGTCTCCCCAAATGTGAAAGGTCTTAGCCATTGGGACAGTTATTGTGAACTTGACTCTCCATAGGCAAGTCTCATTTTTAATTAGTTGCAGATCCAAAATCTTGTGGGAAAAAAAGTCTCAGCGGTTTAAAAATGTTAGAATGTTATTCCATGTCCCACTTCAAAAGTTTTACACAAAGAGACAATAATATCTGCCTGACTTTCTTTAAGCAAAAGGCTCAAAACAAACTTGTCAAGGAAGTCTTCTTCTTTTTTTTCTTAAATGAAAGTCAAGCGTTAAGCCAGATTAAGACTCCGACTTCTAGGTGTTTAATCACTAATCAAATACACAGAGTGTGTATTTCTGACTTAGAAGCAGCCAAGTGTGCCTGACAACGCAGTCACCTCTGTGCTTCGTATATTTGCATTTTATTTGTTTGTTTTTGTGCATTCTGCCACCTCAAGCACTTTCTCTTCTAAGCAGGCTATATAAAGCTCATGTGGAGAGCGTCTAGAAAATCTTTTAATGAAAAAAGGCTTTCAACATCACTGACAATATATATATTTTTATCATATTCACATAGAAGATTTTTGGAGAAATGTCATCACGGGAATCCATTCCAAATTAGCTGTTTACTTTGAAAAAGGAAAAACAAGTTCTACTAAAATAGAAAATATATCACTCAGAATCTATAATTTCCATTTGCTTATACTTGTGATAAATATACAAGGATAGAAGTCTCATACATACATTATGCCAGGTAAGACTCCACATTTAAGGCTTTTAAATCAGCCTTGTCCACAGAAATGCAATATGAGCCATGCATATAATTTAAACTTTTCTAGTAGCCACATTAAAAAAGAAATAGATATGTTGAATTAACCCACAATATTAAAAGTATCATTTTAAGATATGATCAGTATAAAAATGGTTAATGAGATATTTTGTCTTTTTTGGCATTAAATCTTCCAAAAGATTTTGTGTCTGTTACACTTACAACACCCTGCAGTTTAGACTGGCCATAGTGGGTCATGCCTTCCACTTTGGACAGCAATAGTATAGGTAACTATTTGCACTCAAACTGCTTTGTCTTTCATGAAAAATTATATTTATATGCAATTTTATTTATATCATTTGTATTTATATATACATTTCTAAATGTTCTAAATGTTAAAAAGCTCAGTGTTCAAACATCGATGTGTATCTCTCTATTTATCTTACCAGAAGTTTTCTTACTCCATAAAGCAGTTCATCACAGGTTTCTTTGAAGAATGAGAACTTCAAGTTTATTCAAAATGATTTAATTTATAGACATGTAATTTTCAAACAACATTTAAGAGCAACACAAGTGAAAGAGAAGTCACTCAGTTGTGTCCGACTCTTTGCGATCCCGTGGACTGCAGCCTACCAGGCTCCTCAGTCCGTGGAATTTTCCAGGCAAGAGTACTGGAGTAGAGTGCCATTTCCTTCTCCAACACAAGAGCAACACAAACACTATGTAAACCAAGAAACACCTGTATACCCATACAATAAAGAATCTAATTATAATTCAAACCTCAGTCCTCATGGGCAATACAGAAGAGACGAAAAGTGATTCAGGATAACATAACATCTGGAATACCTATTTACTGTGGTTCTCTCTTCACTGTGAGAGGACAGTTGCTTTATTATTATTTAGATATTCAAATGGCACTTGTTCTATTTAGATCAGTTGAGAGATTTTTTTCAGTGTCTTAAGTGTGAAGTATCGTATCTTCCCGTTGGTTCCAGGGTTAAACAGATACACACAGAGTAGGCTAAAGTTGAACAACATAAATGTAAATTACATGTTATAATTTTTGGCTCTTTGTAAAGAGGGTGATCAAATGTTAAAACTTGGATCTCATATATTTTCTATTTCAGCTCCTTTGATTTCACAGATGGAAAAGACCAAGAATTACTGATTGACTTGTAGATGATCACACAGCAGTTCTACACCTAGCCTCCAATTCTTCCATTTTAATAGAGACAGTGTTTCCTCTTCTCTGCCTTGTTCTTCCTATCACCTGCTGCTGCTGCTGCTGCTGCTGAGTCGCATCAGTCACGTCCAACTCTGTGCGACCCCACAGATGGCAGCCCACCAGGCTCCTCAGGCCCTGGGATTCTCCAGACAATACTGGAGTGGGTTGCCATTTCCTTCTCCTATCACCTACTTTTTTCTTAATCCTAGCTGTCTTTGGCTGTGACAGTAAATGCCAAGCCTATTAGATAGTGGTCACATCAACCAGGAGGGTTTTAGGCTTAGTGATTTTCTCAAAGTCTCATGAGAGCTCATCATTTATCTAGGCACAACTGGCAAATTTTGATGTCTTCCAAGACATCCCAAACACAGTATGATTTTTCTACTCTTATTTCTACCAGACATGTTTTAGGGACATAAGTAATCAACAAGCCCAAGCAGGGACTTTCCTAATGATTCAGTGGCTAAGACTCCCTGCTCCCAATGCAGGGGGCCTGGGTTTGATCCCTTGTCAGGGAACTAGATCCTACATGCTCAACTAGGAGTTTGAATGCCATGTCTGGAGATCCCATGTGGTGCAACTAAGAATCCCATATGCTTCAACTAAAGATCCCAGATGCCTTGGTTGGGACCTGGCACAGCCAAATAAATAAATCAATAAATAGTTAAAAACAACAAAAAAAGAAAAGCTGAAGCAGTGGGACTTTGTTAGGGTTAAAAACAACAACAACAACAACAACAACAACAAAAACAGAAGGAATTCCCCAAAGAGATTAACAAAGAGACATGAAAATGCTGCTTGGTACGCTGAAGGGACAGAGTCTACTGCCCATGAGACACTGGCAAAGACTGGAGATAAAATAACCAGGGAAGGTGTGGAAGAGCCGGTTGGTGAATGGCCCTAACTGCTGGATTAATTACCAAGTTGGTTCCGGAGGAGTTGGATGGGAGGGATCTGATCTCTGTGTGTGTGTCTACATCTGCATGAATAAATACATATGTGTTTTAAGCAGAATGGTTGTTAGGTTGAATTCTAGAAAAATAATTGAATTAACAGTATAGTAGAAGAATTTGAAACAGGAAGGGAGATGAGAACCAGATGAGAACAGAAGATTCTGTTATTGCAAGAAACCACGCAAGAAAATTTCTGCTATTTTTCCTATTTTACAGTTAGAAATTCAAAGAAATTAAGTAGCTTGTTGAAGGATGTATGATTAGTTCATAGCAGTTGTGTCTATGCATTCTTTCAAAATCATGTACCGAATCCATAAAAAAGTTTTGTGTATCCTTTCCCAATATAGTTATTTTTACTTGTAAATTTACATTATACATTTGATGCATCTAATTTGTTTGTTTTTCTGACTTGTTCTTATAGAAACATTTGTAATGGGCGAGCTTAAAGTTTCTTCTAGAGATAATTAGACTTACAGATAATTAGATCATCTGACTTACACTCAAGTGAGTAAAATAAGGCACACAAAATAACAAAATAGCTACTCAAGTTAATTGTAGAGCCTGTTAGAGACTGAGGATCAGAATTCAGATCTCCAATGTTCAGTGTCTTTCTTTCAGATACACAGGCTACTTTGCTGGTGACTTAATATGTTAATTTCTTGAGTGCTTAGATATTACTTTACTGATTTCTTAATGTGACAGATGGGCTATTGAATTATTTAGTAAATTTTACATGAGTATGATAATTATTTAGGTTGTTGATTTTCAACTCTGGTTCGATCAGAATACTTGGGGGAATTTATAAAAAATACTAAAGCCCAGGCCCTCAATTGCAAAAGTTCTTTTCAAATCATTGTGGGATGGGTGAACAGACATTTATATTTTTAAAAAGCCACACAGGTGGTTCTAATGTGAAGTAAGGGTCTAGATCTCTGACTAAGACCTATTGTGACTCAATAACAATAGGGATTTTTTGGAGCAACTAGGAGATACACATGAGTAAATATTAGGCCTGAAATTGTTGCAAAGTTATTCTTGAACCATATCATATAGATAAAAGAGCTAAGCTACAGAGAATTTGAGAAATATAACTCAAAGGGTTGACTTAATAAATAAATATTTAATTTTCTACTGTGTTGTTGGAGCAGACTCTTGAGAGTCCCTTGGACTGCAAGGAGATCCAACCAGTCCATCCTAAAGGAGATCAGTCCTGAATGTTCATTGGAAGGAGTGATGTTGAAGCTGAAACTCCAATCCTTTGGCCACTTGGTGCAAAGAGCTGACTCATTTGAAAAGACCCTGATGCTGGGAAAGATTGAAGGCAGGAGGAGAAGGGGATGACAGAAAATGAGATGGTTGAATGGCATCACCAACTCAATGAATATGAGTTTGAGTAAACTCTAGGGTTGGTGATGAACAGGGAGACCTGGCATGCAACAGTCTATGGGGTTGCAAAGAGTCGGACATGACTGAGCAACTCAATTAAACTGAACTGAATCTTCTACTTTGTAATGGAAGAATACATAGTTTTGAAATGACTATGGAACCTATAAAAATTACATGCTAGGCTTTCAAAACAATGAAAATATTGGGTTGGCCAAAGAATTTGCCTACCAATGCAGGAGACATGGGTTCGATCCCTGGGTCAGGAAGATCCCCTGGAGAAGGAAATGGAAACCCATTCCAGCATTCATGCCTAGGAAATCCTATGAACAGAGTTGTCTGGTGGGATACAGTCTATGGGGTCACAAAAGAGTTGGACATGACTCAGTGACTGAAAAACAACAACAGCAGCAACAAAAAGTTCATTGCAGTTTTTCTGTAATGTCTTACGGAAAAAAACTGAATGAACCTTTTAGCCAGCCCAGTTTAAACCACTTAGCAAGAAATCAAAAAAGAACTATGTGGAACCATCAGTGAAGACAATCAAAGAAATTAAAAGGAGGATGCACATTAACGAGAAGTCTAATAAAAGGAATATTTCATGTTCCTGGATGGAAATGTTCAATATTTCATAAAACCCTAACTTTCTCCAGTTATTTTAAGAATGTTATCCCATTATAAGTTACTTTCTTGGGGGCTGGAAAATTGTCAAAGTTATTTTAAAGTTAATATAGAAAAATAAACAGGTAAGAACATCAAGGCAAATTTAGAAATAGGATTGCAGCTGTTAAAAAACACTACATAGTTAAAGAAGTAGGTACTGTGAAAGAATAGCTAAATCCACAGAAAAAATTGTTTAACAATTTGGGAAAAATTATATCCCTACATCACATATCACACCAAAATAAGTTCTAAACATATTAAAAATTAAACAGAAATAGAGCTATTATACAATTAGAAAAAAGGGTAGTGATAGTCTGACATTAGTCAGTGTATAGACGTCTCTAAGCACAAGAGAAAGGCAGAAAATAATTCTGACTACATAAAATATAAAACTTCTGTGTATCTAAAATCTATCATAAAAGCAATTAAGAAACAATACACAGACTATAAAAAAACTTTTGCAACCTGATGTCAGAGGGTACATGAAAAGTTTTTATTTATGGAGAACAGGAAGGAATCTGAGGATTCTTAAAAAACTAAAAACAGTGCCATCCCACTCTTGGGAACATATCCAGAGAAAACTATAATCCAAAAACATACATGCACCCCAGTGTTCAATACAACACTATTTACAATATCTGAGACTGGGAAGCACCTAAATATTCATCAATAGATAAATGGGTAGAGAAGATATGTCTTTGTTGTTTAGTCGCTAAGTCGTGTCCAGATCTTTTGAGAACCCATGGATTTGTAAGCCCCCCAAACTCCTCTGTCCATGGGATTTCCCAGGCAAGAATGCTTCAGTGGTTTTCCATTTCCTATATAATCCAAAAACATACATGCACCCCAGTGTTCAATACAACACTATTTACAATATCTGAGACTGGGAAGCGCCTAAATATTCATCAATAGATAAATGGGTAGAGAAGATATGTCTTTGTTGTTTAGTCGCTAAGTCGTGTCCAGATCTTTTGAGAACCCATGGATTTGTAAGCCCCCCAAACTCCTCTGTCCATGGGATTTCCCAGGCAAGAATGCTTCAGTGGTTTTCCATTTCCTTCTTCAAGGGATCCTCCTGACCTTGGGATTGAACCCGAGTCTCCTGTGTTGGTAGGCGGGTTCTTTACCACTGACCCACCAGTGAAGTCCCGTCAAATCATTATCTGCCCCTAATTCCAAACCCTTCCATTGGAAACAGAAATCAAATCTTTCCTGCCCAGGACTTTGCTAAAATGTAAATCCTCCAATATACAGATAGAAAATTTTAATACTTGAGAAGATTCAATCAAAGCAATATTCAAATAAAGCCATCACCATTTTGTGGGCCATGTCTGCTAACTCTAGGTGGGACATTTTATAATCCTTCAGAACTGCACAAGGTTAAAAGCAGCATAACGACAAAATGTAGCACGCAGGCAAGTACAAGGACATACAGACCCAAGTTTCCTGGGGGACAGGAATCATTCCTCTGAGATATAAAAGGTGAAATTTGGAGGAACTGGGGAGAAGGATGAGAAAGGCAAGTAAGATGGAGCTGCCTCAGCTCTCAAAGAAAACTTCTAAAGCCTTTTTCAAAAACGAGAACATTTCCAATTTCCATATCCTGCTGAAGCCTAAAGACAGACAAGATGCTGCCTATATTTACCCAGAGGAGAGGCTTATATGACTTGTAGAAATCTTTTTCCTCATCAGTGACACCAGCTGTCTCTACTTGGTGAATTTAACCAGGGATGCACGAGTACCATATTTGTGACATCAAAATATTAGCAGCCACTCTTGCCAATGTTATTTTTTTAAACAAGGAAAAATTTAAGAAAAATAAAAGTTAGTTTTAGATTCCTCACTCCCAAGAATATGGGCATATATATATATGATATGGTATATATATTAAAGTTAGAAAGGGCGCTATTGTAATCCCCTGAGACTGAGAGGATTAACTGGTACAATTCTCATGAAGGGCATTTCAGCAACCCAACAAAGAAATTTAGGATTATTCTTTGATTTAGAAATTCTGCCTCTAGAAATTTATGTCAGAGAAACATCAGAGGTGAGTCAAATTTATGTTTTTTTCATAAGTAATCATTGTGAAATACACTCACAGGTTTCTCTGTAAGACAGGCCTACATTCCTGAGAAAAGACTTTCTCAGAGCTTTATTCTAACTGAGAGAAGAGATGTCTTCCCACTCTACCTTCTAGACTCCAATTCACCTAAGGTAGGCTAACAACAACAAAAATAAATAAATAAAAAGAAAGAAAGCAGAAACATCCCACTGCAGAACATTTGGGAAGGTCATGGACCAGACAAAGAGGTTCACTGAAAAACAGATACAGTCATAAGATTATAGAACACTTCCCTCCCTCCCACCTTGCTGCTGCTGCTGCTAAGTCGCATCAGTCATGTCTGACTCTGTGCGACCCCACAAGTGGCAGCCCACCAGGCTCCCCTGTCCCTGGGATTCTCCAGGCAAGAACACTGGAGTGCGTTGCCATTTCCTTCTCTAAGGCATGAAAGTGAAAAGTGAAAGTGAAGCCGCTCAGTCGTGTCTGACTCTTAGTGACCCCATGGACTGCAGCCTACCAGCTTCTCTGTCCATGGGATTTTCCAGGCAAGCGTACTGGAGTGAGGTGCCATTGCCTTCTCCGCCCTCCCATCTTACCAGGACACTAACTGGGTTCCAAACTAATAACAGTGGATTAGAGCTGAAAGAGTTGCAAGACACATGCTCTCTGAGTAGGAATATTTAGGGAAGCCCAAAGTTAAGAGGGGAGACAAAAACAGGAACAGGAAGAATTTAAAGACTCTGGCATCTACAGGCTACAATCTGAAAGCATAAGTTTACCTGAGTTTCTATTACTTGATACAGAATGTCTGGCTTTCAAGAAAATATTTCAAGGTTTACCAAATAGTAAGAAAAAACAGTCTAAATAGGCAAAGCAAAGCTGAGCTTTCCAGGTGGCACTAATGGTAAAGAATCTACCCGAGGAGACTCAAGAGACGTGGATTCAATCCTTGGGTTAGAAAGATCCTCTGGAGTAGGAAATGGCAACCCATTCCAGTATTCTCTTCTGGAAAATTCCATGGACCCAGGAGCCTGGCGGGCAGTCCATGGGATTGCAAGAATCAGATATAACTGAGTAACTTAAACATACAAGTAGTATGTCAATACAGGCTGTTAACTGACACCAACTAGTTACATCAACTTAAATTGTCACAGTGAATTATGATCAGTTTGGTATTTTTGTTCAGTTTCAATGAGATCAAGTTTGTGGTCAAAATATGCATGAAGAAATGAGTCAGTAAAACACAGAAGAACTCAAAAGGAAGTCCAACATAGTTAATTACTGGATGCCTTCTACCTGGCTTTTGTTTAAGGAGGAGCATCTTAATTGTATGAAGAATTATATGTATGCCAATCTCTTTGGTGAAGTTGAGCTATATGGTGAATTATGTCAAAAGTCATAAAGAAAGACCCCCAGCTAAAACTACTGTCACGGCAGGAGCTAGCTTTGCAGTCTTTGAAGAAGCCATTCTTACAGTGAGCACTGAAAGGATTATTTGAGTATAAATCAATTTTTCATTGAGAATAATTTTCAGAAACTTCCCTTTGGGGCCAAGTCCTTTTGTCCCAGTCCAGTGTTAAATTCTTTGTCTGCTGTGTGAGGAGAGAAAGTTTGTACAAAAAAAATGTTGTACAAAACATTTCTGGCCTCCTTTCTGTTACTTGAGCAGGCCAAACCAAACTTCAGTCACACTTGTCTTTATTTTATGAAGATTTAAAGCCACTGTTGACCTCATGCCCTTCTCAGTGTCTACAAGAAAGATTGCAGCCAACAGCAGGAGGCCCAGACACAGCCAGGCCACCCAAATTCCGTCTGCTGCTTACCAGGGGTGAGAACACACTTAAGAAGTCTTTCAAGATTTACTTCACACCCAGAAGCATAATGGGAAATGTCTGCAGGTCCAGAGTCTTGCTTTGTGTGTGGATATGTAAAGTAGCATGCTCAGCCTTTCTGCCCTAGAAACGACCCTTCTGCAGCATCCCTTGATTTGTAGAAAGAAAATGCAAACAGAGAAAGCTGGACTATAGACACATGTTTATGAAGCTTGGATAATTGCTCACACCTGCTTGGGAAAGAAATTCTTAAATATTCCCTAGATGTTCTAGATAATTCCGGGTTTGGTTCTACCGCTACCTTTGCACCACCCCACCCCTGCCCCCACCAGCCCGCAAAGTTGGCATTTGAAAATAATCATCGTCAACAGCTCCAGTATCTTTCTTCTTTTTTGTGAGCATCTTAGCAAAACTGAAATTCAGTTAGTTGAGATGAAACGCACCGCCAACTGATGAAGGAAAGAAACTGGCCAAATATCTCTATCTTGTAATGCTTTATCTATTGATAAAATCAGAGAATACAAAGTAATTTGCTATAATAAAACAGTATAAAGCAAATGTCTGTGCTATATTCAAATTACTCCTCACACACAACCTTTCATTGGCTCTCCAGTTTGTTAACTTACTATAATATTCTTCTCTTTGATTGCCATGTAACTCTTCTTACGTTGAGGAGTGTTCCTTACTGTTAATTTTCTCCCCCACTCAGCTTTAGAATTAACTTGCTCAATTAATCTCATTTTCATTTATTTTACAGTGCTTCATGTTTATATGCTGATTTTATGAACATCTGTTTCAATCACAGTTGCAAACCCATTACTTTTATGAGCTATACATATTTTAAAGAGATTTACTGCTGACCTTTGTTGGTGAATTGAATGTTTTTGTTGTCAGTACCATTTCTATAATTGATGCCATTGTTCCTGCCACCCGATAGCGATTTCAAGTGAGATATATTTGGGGGACTGTTTAGACACTTAAACACAGTAAACCAGACAGCTATCACTTAACAGCTTGGATAAAAGAAGTGTACTTAATCTTACAGCATGAAGCATAGGTAAATAACCACTCAATTTTCCTGTACTTTGAAACAATTTTAAAGTTTTTATATTTTCTAAAAGTGATTTTTTTTTCTCCCCAGTATTTGTCATTTAATAACACAACTGGGGGAGAAAACTTACATAACCGCTATATGACTATTGATAAATCTATCAATCAAAGTAAGATGAATTGCTTTATCCACCCACTTAGGAAAAAAAACTGTTTTTCAGTCAGGTAGTAGAGCAAAAATCCACCAAAGTGTTCGACCTCCAGCCTCTGGGGAGACGTTTTGAATTCTCTCTCTGTGTCAGGGATCTAGTAAAAAGTGAGAGAAAGTTTGTCTCTCCCAACAAGCTGACAAAAGTGGCAGGTTGTTCAAAATATCTTCCAATTTAATGAGTATGTAGGCTGAATCTTTCCTTCATTCCAGAGATGGTAATCAGAGTTGAAGTACCTTGGAGGAATGGGGTGGAAAAGCCATCCCCTTAAGATGACAAGTTTATTTTCTAATCTATCTTAGAGAAAACTTGTCTGCACTTAGTGATGAGCATTTCAGTTCTGTGTACCCCAGTTGGTGTCTTCCCAATTCTGGCACCAGAAAAATTGGATTTATTTTAAAATGACCAGACTGTGTGAATTGAAAGCAAATATCTAAACTCCTTTGATGGACAATGCATTTTCTTTTTTTCTGTTTCAGTGCTTCTGTAAACCTTAGTTAATGAGGGAGTCTTTGATTAGCATATGATATGCTGCTAATTGTCATTTCAAGACCTTACAGTACCAACTAATGTCATTAAAGTTCAAAATGAAAGTCAAACTGGTAGTCTCTCGGCCATGTCCAAATCTTTTTGACTCCTATACTCCTCTGTCCTTGGAATTCTCCAGGCAAGAATATTGGAGTGGGCAGCCATTCGCTTCTCCAGGGGATTTTCCCGACCCACACATGGAACCTGGGTCTCCTGCTTTGCAGGAGGGTTTTTCATCGTCTGAGCAACTAGGGAACCCCTTAAAGTCCAAAAGCACATATCAATTATGTAAACTCACCAAATTATATATTTAAATTAATTTTCTTCTTACCAAAGAAATACTGTCTTTTACACTTCACAATCCAAACAAGAGTAAAAATATTCTCATTCTTTCAAGCATAGGAAACGTTTGTAAATCTTGTAAATCACAATTATTATAATATCTGTGTTATGTGCCTTTTACCTATTGCATTATCTGATAAGAGTTCATAGCTTTTCCCTTCTATCTGACCCAGGTGATTCCCTTTTCCTCACTTCCTCATTATGAAAATAATGAATACTATTGCAGGACACTTGGAAGACATAGAAAAGTGAAAGTGAAAATCACTCACTGTTTCTGTCTCTTTGCCACCCCATGGACTATAGCCTGCCAAGCTCCTTTGCCCATGGAATTAACCAGGCAAGAATACTGGAGTGGGTTGCCTTTCCCTTCTCCAGAGGATATCCCAATCCAGAGATCAAACCCAGGTCTCCTGCATTGCAGGCGGATTCTTTACCATCTGAGCCTCTAGAGAAGCCCAAGAATACTGGAGTGTGTAGCTTATCCCTTCTCCAGGGGATCTTCCCAACCCAGGAACCCAACTTGGGTCTTCTGTATTGCAGGTGGATGGTTTACCAGCTGCTATATTATCTGATAAGAATGTATTGCTTTTGCCTTCTTATTATGTGACCAAGGTGCTCCCCTTTTTGCCACTTCCTCATTATAAAAATAATGAATAATTATTTTAGGAATCTTGGAAGACATAGAAAAGTATCCCAAATAATTCAAAATTATTGCATAAATACTTCAAAAATATTACCTATTAAAATTATTTTATATCAGTTTGTCTATTGTTTTTCCCTCTTGATTCCATCTTTACATGTACCTTATTTGAACACAGGCCAAGGTCTTTTTGGAGGCTCTCCATGCTGTTTTATTGACTCTTCTTATTTATTGAATTTTTAATAGTCATGATATTATAATGTAATCCATTATCAAAGCAAATTGAATAACTTTTCTCCTTCAACCTCAAGTATACTGCTCCCAAAGTAGATAACATCACAAAATTGTTCAACATGAAAAATTTCACATTCTTTTATGAAAAGTTTTCCTTCTTTAGTTAGATGGTGTACTCATTTTGAATTTCACCTCGGAAACTGAGATCTGTCCTGCAGTCAGTGTTAGTAAACAGCTGTCATGAAATAGTTATATGTACACACACTAACTTGGTCATGGATATTTATATTGTTGTCACCTCAATTACATTTTTTTAACACTTTATTCTACTTTACAATACTGTATTGGTTTTGCCATACATTGACATGAATCAGCCACAGGTGTACACGATCTCCCAATGCCGAAGTCCCCTCCCACCTCCCACTCCACACCATCTCCCCGGATCATCCCGTACACCAGCCCCAAGCATCCTGTATTCTGTATTGAACATAGACTGGCGCTTCGTTTCTTATATGATAGTATACATGTTTCAGTGCCATTCTCCCAAATCATCCCACCCTCTCCTTCTCCCTCAGAAAGAAAAACACCAATACAGTATACTGACACATATATATGAAATTTAGAAAGATAGTAATGATGACCCTGTAGGTGAGACAACAAAATCAATTACATTTTTAATTGCTGATATTACATATGGGGCTTCCCAGGTGGCTCGGGGTAAAGAATCCACCTGTCAGGGAAGGAGATGTAGGAGATGCAAGTTTGATCCCTTGGTTGGAAATATCCTCTGGAGAAGGAATGGCAACACAGTCCAGTATTCTTGCCTGGAAAATTCCATGGTCAGAGGAGTCTGGCAGGCTATAGCCCATAGCGTCACAGAGTCAGACATGACTGAGAGCCTGAGCACACACATATGTTGAATTTATCCAGTGTAAGATGTGCTCAAGATTATTCTCTGTGCATGAATTAAGTTATTGCAAATTCAGAAGTGAAGGCCAAACAGAAGACATATTTGTTATTGGAAAGGGAATTTATATTTCATATTGTTCAGCAAGAGAAACACTCCTGTGTTTTATGTGACCTAAGCAAGAAAGATGCCTCTGAGTAGTACATGAAGCTTTTATGCACAAAGAAAGGATTGCATATCATGCATTAAGCAAAGCAACTAAATGCAGGAGAAACTGCCAAATCCTTAGGAATACAAGAAGTTTCAAAGCAACAAGGAACATATGTGATTGCTTCATACACTATGTAGGACTATTCATAAGGCATTACATTATCAGAAACACTTTGCTGACTTTGAGCAGAACATGCTTAGCTTCTGGCATCATGGGATTTCATTGAGTAAAACAGTGTTGGTGTCAAAACTTGCAAAATAAAAGTGTCTTGGGAGAAAATACTGGAGAGAGCAACAGATTACTTTTCAAAATTTGAAGTCATCAATTCTCTTTCAGTCACCAGGAATAACATGGTGACAAAATTTCTGTCTCTTAAAGAGAAAAGAAGATAACAATAAAATTTAGTTGCCAGCATTGCTACTACATAAAATAATAGTGCATCTTATGATGAATACATAATATCTGAGATCAGAGGAAAAAAATAGTTATAGGCCTGACTCTTTGTTTTTTAATGACTTAACTGTACATACAGGATGAGCTGCCTGTACCTTACAGGATTCTATGAACAGATTTGGAGTTCCAACAAATACAGTATTGCTAAAGTTTTTGAAGGATATAATGGCACTGCAACCTCTTTGTAGAAAAACCACTGTCTCAATATTAGTAAGCCTGAGAACTTGGAAGTGGTTCTTTCAAATCTAACTCATTTCTAGGGCTCAACGTTCCAAGTTCATTTTATTTACAGTAATACTGCAGACTGCCCCGAGTCATGTGGGACAATTTTGATATCCATCCATGCTTGACTCCAACCTGTTCTTTCTAATAAGACCTTCAGTATCTTCTCAATTAGAGAAGATACTGAAACCCCACCTTTTCCATGATGTTTTCAGAGAATTGATGGATTCTACCCTCTTATCCTGAGAAATGTTTGAATTTAAATGTCTATTTCTTTCATTCACACACTTAATTTAGATTCCAAATGCACATTTTCTCTCTGTCCTTCTACCTTTATCAGTTTCTCTCGTCAGTGCTCCCAACAGCTTTGGGCAATTCTCTCTTGTCTCTGGTGGCTGGTGTTCCCTTGTTGCCAGTGACCTCCTCTGTGTGAGTGTCTTTCTAGACCTTCCTGGGTTTTCTTTGCTTTCCCTTTCTGTATAATCTGACATCTTCTGGAGCTTTTAATAAGTGTAAAATACCTGTTTCACCTTTTGCCTTTTCCACCCCATCTTCCTGTGAACTAAAATTGCAATCTCTGGAACATGGTCATTACCCAGAATGCCAAACATAGGTCAATTGCTGTTGCTGTGAAAAGTACTGTAAAAAGGGAAGTATAAGCTTCTTCATACTTATTACGGAAAAAAATGCAAGCTGTACAATGGTTTTTTGAGAAAAAGGTGACTGTTTGCTCCAGAACAGTATTAAGAAAAAAAAAGTGCAAAAATGGCACAAATAATGTATCCAACATATTTAAAACATAATTTAAAATAATGTTTTTTTGCCCCTACTGACTGTGATGCCAGCCTTACCATTACAAAATCCTTGTAGTTACCATATTGTCTTCTATTCTGCATTATAATTCTATCTTTGATGAAATTTTCAACCATGTATACACAGCACAGAATCAGGAATTACTTTAGGGTAGGAAGACTCTTGCTTCCTTGTATGTTTGATGGTTTAAAATATATCTATAAAACTTTTGAGTTATTTATTGTGGAATCTGATTGCTTTCATCTTAAGTGAGGGCTGACTTAGTGATATGTTTCTAACAGAATATATCAGAAGTAATGATATGTGACTTTTCATTGCATCCTCAACCTGTGCTCTCTCTCTCTCTCCATCAGTCTTTCTGGGGGAAAACCAGCTGGCATTTTGACAGTATGCTTAAGCCCAGTCCTAAGAAGAGATCCAGGCAGCAAGGAATTGAACCTTCCTTCCAATAGCTAGAGGGAAAGTGAGTCCTCTTGCCAATAGCCAAGTATGTGACCATATTGGAAGCAAATCTCCTAGGTACTTACCTTCAGATGTTTCAGCCCCCAGCTGATGGCTTATCTGCAACCTCAAGAAGGTCCCTGAGCCAGAATATTTAGATAAGCCTTTCTCAAATTTCTGCTGCACTGAAACTACATCACAATAAATGTCTGTTGCTTTAAACAGCTAAGTTTAGAGTAATTTGCAATAGAGAATTAAAAAGAAAGAGATGATTACAGCTAAGTTAGATAATACCTCCAAAATATCTGTTGATGGAAATAGCTGTAGCGCCAGAAAGTAGGCTTCTGGGATGGGGTCAGGTACAATCTACCCTGGCCACACTAGTTTATCCATCTTATTTCCACCATCAATATCCTTCCTTTCATCAGTGGATGTGGGGGGTAGCCTCATGTGTCCCAGTCACCATATCTGTTGGAAGAGGGAAGGGGGATTATCTCTCTATTAAAAAAGTTACACACTGTGTCATGTATAGTTCTACACAGCCATTATCCATGTTTGAGAGATGCAGATTTCACTGGACAGAGTACATGAGGCTAATCTAACCTGTTACATGGCACTGACAGAATTATTAATTTTTTGGACCATGTCTGCTTTCAGCTGATGCACATACATTATCAGCTTACCATTCTATAGGCATAGAAAGACATCTAGAATGAAGAAGAAGGAAAAATGAAGTAGCAGCTACTGAGGACCCATTTTACTCTAGGTATCAGACTAGGAAAAATAAATATACCAAAAAAAGATATTGACAGATATAGTACTGTAATTTCACTGCTTCCTGTGCTCCTGACTTTAATGTTGATCATCTGCTCACACCTTAAATTTGCCTCTTCCACTGTTTGCACAATTGAATTTCTCTTGGCTACAGACCTTAGCTAATTTTTGCCTATATGTTTTATGTCTTCTCTTGAGTTTGTTGATTAAGCACCAGTCAGGGATTTCTTCCAACAGTTAGGCATCTTCCTTGCAATGAAGGGGATGGAGGTTTAGTCTGGTTGCAGAACTAAGATCCTACATGCTGCAAAGCAACTAAGCCCACGTGTCACAACTAGAGACCTAGCGTCACGATGAAAGATCCCACATGATGAAATGAGACCTGATAAAGCCAAAATAAATAAAAAATCACCAGTTAATAGCACCAGTTATTAATTGTTTAGTTCAATTCAGTTCAGTTACTCAGTTGTGTCTGACTCTTTGCGACCCCATGAATCACAGCACGCCAGGCCTCTCTGTCCATCACCAACTCCCAGAGTTCACTCAGACTCACGTCCATTGAGTCAGTGATGCCATCCAGCCATCTCATCCTCTGTCATCCCCTTCTCCTCCTGCCCCCAATCTCTCCCAGCATCAAAGTCTTTTCCAATGAGGCAACTCTTCGCATGAGGTGGCCAAAGTACTGGAGTTTCAGCTTCTGCATCATTCCTTCCAAAGAAATCCCAGGGCTGATCTCCTTCAGAATGGACTGGTCGGATCTCCTTGCAGTCCAAGGGACTCTCAAGAGTCTTCTCCAACACCACACTTCAAAAGCATCAATTCTTTGGTGCTCAGCTTTCTTCACAGTCCAACTCTTACATCCATACATGACCACAGGAAAAACCATAGCCTTGACTAGACGGATCTTAGTTGGCAAAGTAATGTCTCTGCTTTTGAATATGCTATCTAGGTTGGTCATAACTTTCCTTCCAAGGAGTAAGTGTCTTTTAATTTCAGGGCTGCAGTCACCATGTGCAGTGATTTGGGAGCCCCCCAAAGTAAAGTCTGATACTGTTTCCACTGTTTCCCTGTCTATTTTCCACGAAGCGATGGGACCGGATGCCATGACTACTAATTGTTAATAACTACCAATTGACACAATTAATTATTAACACTAAATGATATTAATATAATTATCACTTAATAATCATTAATTGTTATTAATGACCACCAATTAATAATGATGTTTCTCATTATGTGCCTTCTGTGTCCATTTTCCTTTTTTTATATTTTCCTTCTATAGGAAACTCTTGCCTTCACTTATCATGACCCCTGATTCTATTCTACCTGTCTAGACATAAATGCCTCGTAAACAGAAAATGTGTGAGGCTCTATAGGCAACAATGCAAAGTGACACAATTTAAAGAATGGCGTTGTGTTGAGTGAAATAAAGAAAAAAGAGATTATTGCTAGTGATACAAAATAAATGATCCCAGTGAAAGTTTGTTAATTTTCAAATATTCTTCTCATACATTTGAACATATTTTATCTTATTTGGGGATGACTCATCACTCAAGTGAATGTAGTTCTTTCTTTACCTGATATTACAATGTTCTGCCAGTAGTTGGACATATTTAGGAGTTTGTGATCCAAAGTCTTATTTTAAGCACAGGTAACAGTGAGATTAAAGAGTAATTCTGCTCACTTCATAACTGTACATTCAAATAAAAGTATTTATTGTGAAAGATAAAAAATTATTAATGTAAAAAAGCAAGTTCCTTAAAGAAATATACACATTGAGATCTTCTCTGAGTTATCACAAAAGTCTGACCCTGATTTATCCCTCAGCTTAACTTGACTGTTTCTTCAGCTTGAATTTGTGAAATTGGATTCAAAATGTCTTTGGTATATGTACATGGTCAAGGATATGGGGCTTTGCTGTCTTTCAAATGAAAGCTTTGCCTATATTCCGTCAATCAAAAGTAAAGCCCTTAGTTTTTCTTTACACCCTTGTACTTAACGAACTGTTACTTTAAAAGGAAAGACTCTCTGTGTCATTGGTGAGACAGGATAAAATAAGAACAACCTTTCCCCAACCTCAACAAACCATCTTGGAAGACAGGAAAAGAAATTTTGCTTGTTGTGCAGGTTGTTAGGCATAATTTTGCTGTACAGAATATTAGTAAAGGAGGAACAAGGGACTTGAGAGAAATCAGAGAAGTTAAAATGAGCCTTGTATTAAAGAGGTTACATTGGAGACAGATCAGGGAGGAGACAAGAGATGCTACATCACCTTGACAGAGAGAGAGTTCCTGAGAGTTGGACTGCTTACGGAGAAGAGCAGGGACTTTGCAGAAGCTGCCACATGTGGAAAATATTGACAGGATAGGAAAGAGTATTTCTAACGTTTTTCTGGATACATTCCCTCTTAGGATTTTTTTATGAATGGTGGCAATAAAAATTTACATTTATTTTTTCAGTTATTTTGGATGCCAGACTAATGCTGTCTTAACATGAAATAATGCCCACAAGAGGTCATGAGATGGCTGGGCTTTGTATGAAGGATACATTTTATAAACTTAATTGTTTTTTGGTAAGAGAAGGAGAGAACTGATCCCAAACTACTTTTCAATCTTTAAATATCTTAAACTTATTTGTGATGCTTCCCTTAGCAACAAGCTTTATAATATGCAATAAGCTCTTTAAACTGGTTTTGGAAGATTGAAACTCAGAAAGTACCCAATGAAGCATGACACACAGATGTAAGGGAGTGGTGAAGCTCACTCTTCCAGTGGTTCCACTTGACTTTCTATTCTTCCATGTTCTCTGATTAACCCATCCCCATCTGTCTTCAGTGGGTTAGCCCATGACTTTGTGATTTGATGATGTTGCTCTGTTTTCCCCATTTGTGACATTTCTGCTGCTGCTGCTAAGTCGCTTCAGTCGTCCGACTCTGTGTGATCCCATAGACAGCTGCCCACTAGACTTCCCTGTCCCTGGGATTCTCCAGGCAAGAACACTGGAGTGGGTTGCCATTTCCTTCTTCAATGTATGAAAGTGAAAAGTGAAAGTGAAGTTGCTCAGTCATGTCTGACTCTTAGCGACCCCATGGACTGCAGCCTACCAGGCTCCTCCACTGTGGGATTTTCTAGGCAAGAGTACTGGAATGGGTTGCCGTTGCCTTCTCTGTGTGACATTTCTAGTTACCTCTTAACTCTTCTGAACTTTAGCTTTAGTACTTGTTATTGAGTTCCAGCTCCCTCCCAGCTGATACCAGTTTCATCATTATGTAGTAGGTCTCATAGGCTCCCTTAGAATACAACTCCTTTCTATTTCCAAACACCTTTTGAAAATGTTTATGATAAAAAAGCAACAAAGGCAATACTTTTTTTTTTAATGGAAATGCAATCCCATACAATTATGCTATCTTAAAGCATTTTATCTGGAAATAACAATTAAATACAGTTTTATAGGGCTTAAAATAGAGATGCCTGGTGTTTTCAATAAATCACTTATTTTTTTAAAGAAAAAATATTAATGAATAAATAATTTGCCATATATTTGTATATTAGGTTAAGAGCTAATATTTATCATTTCTTAGAAGGCTCAGTTAACTATCAACTCAGGATCAAACCTCCAGTTGCAATCACATAAATATGGCACCTACACAATGAATATGGCCAAGTGGCCTCAGTCATGATAAAAAGAACTGGCAAAATGTTTTATTTTGTTACCATAGGTGCTACTAAGCTAAAATATGTGCTAAATTACATAAAAATGATATTCAGTGATAAGAATTCAGTTGTGAAACTTAATCTCTTAATAGGAGGACAAACGAAATCCTGGTTAAAGTTATCTTAAGAAAATGTATACCAGTAAATGAGGAGGAAGATATCCACATATATTTCATAAATGTTTTTAGTGAATTTCAAAGTCTGTGAGAAATATGATGTATGGTTAGATGTATCATGGAAAGAAATATCGGTTACGTATCTCAGAAACTTCAGGGTATTTTGTGTGTGGAACTGGGTAGGGGTGGAGATTGATGATATAAGATATATTCCTAATTTTTTTAAACTGATGTATAGTTGATGTACAATGTTACATGTGTCATATGTACAACATACTGATTCACAATTTTGAAGGTTATATTTCTAATATCTTGAATGCATATACAGCAAAGATGATTGTTCAAATCTTATCTCTAATTTCTTTCTTATAAATAACTCACTACTTGGTTTTTAAAGATTTTAAGTTGGAGTAATTAACAAAATAATAAAAGAACTCCTGAGGAATACACATGTACATAATGTAATTCCTTGAGTCACAAAAATTTCAGTTGAACCAAAATTTTATTGAACACCTTTCTCTGCATCCCTAACTCACTATAATAAAGACCTGTCATGTGATTGCTGGCTAAAGGGAATATTTAGAATATCTCATATTTTTAGTGGAGAAGGCAATGACAACCCACTGCATTACTCTTGCCTGGAAAATCCTGTGGATGGAGGAGCCTGGTGGGCTGCAGTCCATAGGGTTGCGAAGAGTCGGACATGACTGGGCGACTTCACTTTCACTTTTCACTTTTATGCATTGGAGAAGGAAATGGCAACCCACTCCAGTGTTCTTGCCTGGAGAATCCCAGGGATGAGGGAGCCTGGTGAGTGGCCATCTATGGGGTTGCACAGAGTCAGACACGACTGAAGTGACTTAGCGGCAGCAGCAGCAGCATATTTTTACATGAAAGAGATAGATCGTGAAAGGGATAGAGTGTGAGTGTGGGTGTGGGTGTGTATGTGAGAGAGAGAGAATATGAAGGGCCTCAATAGGAGAGGAAAATGAAGTCAGCTCTCAGTTACCTGGGCTAATGGAGTGTGGATAAAACAAAATGGCATACAATCACCCTGAGGGTTTTTTTCCTCACCACCACAAAACTTTGTTTCTTTCAAATCAGAGGAGAGGTGGGCTTGGGAAGCAGTATGGAGAATAATTTCTAGGATGGTGTTTAGAATTCAGATTTTCCTTTTAATCTGACCCCTTTAAAGACTGCTAAGTAAATTTTCTTCCTGTAGCATACCATGTTTCCTCCAACCTTATTCCTATGATACATTCATACCCGTGGTCCATCACTACAAAGTATAGTATAGGGGGAAGAGTGGAGCCAGCTGATACGCTAGTTTTTTCTCCCCCAGTTACAACATGTGTGCCAAGTCACTTCAGTCATGTCCAACTCTTTGCAACTCCGTGGACTGTAGCCCACCAGGCTCCTCTGTCCATGGAATTTTCCAGGCAAGAATACTGAAGTGGGATGCTGAGCCCTTCTCCAGGGGATCTCCCAACACAGGGATTAAACCTGTATCTCTTATGTCTACCTGCATTGGCAGATGGGTTCTTTACCACTAGCGTCACCAATATAGTTATCACTATTGTCAGTTCCTTTACTGGAGGAATATATAGAGAAACTCCCGTAAGAGATCATATACTTCTAAAATGTAATTCTAACCTGAATAACCAATAAGAAAGGAAAGAGGGGTAACAATTATAGAAATCAATACGGGGACTTAAAAAACTATCCAGTGGATTCAGCTTTCAATACAAACAATAGATAAAAATGGAGGGCCAGCTAACCAAAAGAGAAATATAAGAGAACAGAATGTCAATTAGACAGGTGTCATGAAGGTTGAAGAGTCAAGTACATTAACCATTTTATTTGGAGAAAAAAAAAATCATGTAGTGGATGGTTATTTATTGTCTTTTTCACATTTATTCCCTACATCTCCTTTCAATAATACACTAATTTTCCTTTGTAATTCACTTTATGCATAAGGTTTATGCAGGACTGATCTCATTTTCAGTCCCAGAGATGGGGCCTAATTCACTTTATCCCATCACTTTACCCCCTCCTCTGACTATCAAATTTAGTTCAAGGATTGATATTTGGCCTAATTAGGGTAGTGAGAAAGTGTGAATTCCAGGACATATGGAAGAGCCATCAGACACTCTCTTTAAGCTGGTGTTGAAACGGTCTCAAACTATTGTGGCCATCTTTTAAAAAATCATTAGTGGGGAGAGTCTTGAATAGAAACCATAAAAGACAGATGAGTAAGAGAAGAAAAAAAATTGTTTTGGCGAGTTTCTAGATCATTTCTCTCTTAAAGCTAGGATTATCTCTGGAATTCTCAGTTATGTGAGATAATAAATAATCTTCATTATTCAGTTCAGTCACTCAGTTGTGTCCAACTCCTTGTGACCCCATGGGCTGCAGCACACCAGGCACCCCTGTCCATTAGCAACTCCCAGAGCTTGCTCAAACTCAAGTCCATCGAGTCAGTGATGCCATCCAACCATCTCATCCTCTGTCATCCCCTTCTCCTCCTGCCTTCAATCTTTCCCAGCATCAGAGTCTTTTCCAATGAGTCAGTTATTTGCATCAGGTGGCCAAAGTATTGGAGTTTCAGCTTCAGCATCAGTCCTTCCAATGAATATTCAGGACTGATATCCTTTCGTATAGACAGGTTGGGTCTCCTTGTAGTCCAAGGGACTCTCAAGAGTCTTCTCCAACATCACAGTTCAAAAGCATCAGTTCTTCAGTGCTAAGCTTTCCTTATAGTCCAACTTTGACATCCATACATGACCACTGGAAAAACCATACCTTTGACTAGACGGACTTTTGTCAGCAAAGTAATGTCTCTTTTTAGTATGCTATCTAGGTTGATCATAACCGTCCTTCCAAGGAGCAAGTGTCTTTTCATTTCATGCCTACAGTCATCATCTGCAGTGATTTTGGAGGCCCCCCCCCCAAAAAAAAAGTTTGCCACTGTTTCCACTGTTTCCCCATCTATTTCCCATGAAGTGATGGGACCGGATGCCATGATCTTCATTTTCTGAATGTTGAGCTTTAAGCCAACTTTTTCACTCTCCTCTTTCACTTTCATCAAGAGGCTCTTTAGTTCCTCTTCACTTTCTGCCATAAGGGTGGTATCATCTGCATATCTGAGGTTACTGATATTTCTCCTGGCAGTCTTGATTCCAGCTTGTGCTTCATCTAGTCCAGCATTTCTCATGATGTACTCTGCATATAAGTTAAATAAGCAGGGTGACGATATACAGCCTTGATGTACTCCTTTTCCTATTTGGAACCAGTCTGTTGTTCCATGTCCAGTTCTAACTGTTGCTTTCTGACCTGCATATAGATTTCTCAAGAGACAGCTGACGGCTAATGTGGTCTGATGTTCCAATCTATTGAAGAATTTCCACAGTTTGTTGTGATCTACACAGTCAAAGGCTTTGGCGTAGTCAATAAAGCAGAAATAGATGTTTTTCTGAAACTCTCTTGTTTTATTCTATGATCCAACAGATGTTGGCAATTTGATATCTGGTTCCTCTTCCTGTTCTAAATCCAACTTGAACATCCAGAAGTCCATGGTTTATGTACTTTTGAAACCTGGCTTGGAGAATTTTGAGCATTACTTTGCTAGTGTGTGAGATGAGTGCAATTGTGTGGTAGTCTGAGCATTTTTTGGATTGCCCTTCTTTGGGATTGGAATAAAAACTGACCTTTTCCAGTCCTGTAGCCACTGCTGCATTTTCCAAATTTGCTGGCATATTGAGTGCAGCACTTTCACAGTAAACTCTTTTAGTATTTGAAATAGCGCAACTGGAATTCCATCACCTCTACTAGCTTCGTTTGTAGAGATGCTTCCTAAAACTCACTTGACTTTGCATTCCAAGATATCTGGTTCTAGGTGAGTGATCACAGCATTATGCTTATCTGGGTCATGAAGATGTTTTTTGTGTGTGTTCTTGCTACCTCTTCTTAAGATCTTCTGCTTCTGTTATGTCCATACCATTTAATGTCTTTAATAATCTTCATTATTAAAGGCTTTTTAAGTTGAGTTGAGTTTTGCTGTCACTTGCAACAAGATGTTGCAACAAGATGTTCTTCACTGATCAGAAAACAGAGAATGTGGTGTGAGTTAGCTGCGTACTACACTTTTTAGGGGGTAATTTTAACTTTCTGAATAGTTGGTCATTTTAATCCTCATAGCATCTCCAAGAGTAGACAGTATAGGAATAAATTTCAGCCAACCTAGAGCTTTAATCTGAGAGGGGTACCCACTTGAGAAATTGACCTTGAGAGGCAGAACTCCCTTGCATTCATCCTTCTTGCAAGCATATGCTAGGGATGTTACTAGTTACTTGAACCTAGTGGATGGAAGACATGTAGAAGCTAGAAGAGTCAAAAGAACAGAAGAGAAGAGAAAAGGGGAAAAAAAGAAAAGAAAAATGAACCTGGGTGGTGATGACTAAGGAAGCTTCTTAGAACTTGCAAATATTGTTACAATGATCAGGGGATATCTTGGTAGTGGGGTGTCTTTATGGGGTTTTGAAGATCAAAGAAGCTTGCCTATCCAAAGGGACTGATGCTGTTTCTTCTGATCAGTGAAGTCATCTGTGAAGTCAACTGTGCTTATTTTTTTATTGGAATATCAGTGCTTTACAATATTGTTAGTTTCTGCTGTTACAAAAACATGAATCAGCCATATTATAAATATATCCCCTCCTTTTATTCCACCCTTCTAGGTCATCAAAGAGTACTGAGCTAAGCTCCTTGTACTAAACAGCAGCTTTCCATTAGCTATTTTATACATGGTTGTGTATATATGTCAATAGCAATGTTAAAGGACCTTGACTCCCCTGTCTGGCAGTGTCTTTTTGTTAATTGCAATGTTGTTCTTATTAAACATCATGCTGTCGTATATCATTAAATAAAAACTTGACCTGCATGTCAGAAAGGCCACAAAAATTGCAAAAGCTTGCACAATGAGTTAAGTAGTTCCAGAGCCTGACGTTTTTTACTGTCTTCAAAGCCCATGTGTTTTTCAAAACATGACTTTGCTTCTGTCTTCTCCTGAGGGAGAATAATTTCCAAACTGAGGAGGATAAATAAAGCATCTCAAAGAGGAAATTAAAGTATTAAATAGAAGAGTAGAGTAAGGAAGCACCTGCACATGCTAACTGAGTTTCAGACTTCAAGTCCAGTTGAAATATATAATATGGAGTGGACAAACTTGTAGATGACTTGAACATTTGAGAATTTGTGGAATGGAGATGGTAAACATTGTTCTCCAAAGAAGGAAAAGGTGGATGCTGAAACTTTTGATTGGTGATTTACAATGTTTATCCTAGACTGCTTCTCTGAATTTCACAGCCAAATATTCTATAACTGTGACATTAGAATTAAGGTACGTTTGAATCCCAGGGACAGGGGAACCTGGTGGGCTGCTGTCTATGGGGTCGCACAGAGTCGCACACGACTAAAGTGACTTAGCAGCAGCAGCAGATAAGGTTAAGCAAAGGTTTTCTAAAAAAGTTAGGTTTTGCATGACCAGTATTTATGCCATGACACATTTATTAAAAACAAATTTAGTGAGAGCTCTCCAGAGAAACAGAATCAACAGTATATAAATATATTCTATGGAGTTTTCCAGGCAGGGATAATGGAATGGGTTGCCATTTTCTACTTCAGGGGTATCTTCCCGACCCAAGGATTGAGCCCATGTCTCTTGTATCTCCTGCATTGGCCCGCAGATTCTTTACCACTGGCTCTACCTGGGGAGCCCTTTCATAGGGATGTGAAAGTGAATGTCACTCAGTTGTGTCTGATTCTTTGTGACCCCATGGACTATACAGTCCATTGAATTCTCCAGGCCAGAATATGGGAGTGGGAACCCTTTCCCGTCTCCAGAGGATCTTCCCAACCCAAGGATGGAACCCAGGTCTCTCACATTGCAGGTGGATTCTTTACCAGCTAAGGCACAAGGGAAACCCAAGAATAATGGAGTAGGTTGCCTATCCTTTCTTCAGCAGATCTTCCAGACCCAGAAATTGAATAGGGTATCCTGCATTGCAGGTGGATTCTTTACCAACTGAGCTATGAGGGAAGTCGAATACTTTGTTGCAATTTAACAATTTCTTAATGACAAATTATGTTGAGTATCTTTCAATATGGGGCTTCCCTGGTGGCTCAGAGGTTAAAGCATCTGCCTCCAATGCAGGAGACCCGGTTTCAATCCCTGGTTTGGGAAGATTCCCTGGAGAAGGAAATGGCAATCCACTCCAGTATTCTTGCCTGGAGAATCCCATGGATGGAGAGCCTAGTAGGTTACAGTCAATGGGGTTGCAAAGAGTCGGACACGACTGAGTGACTTCACCTCACCTCACCTCATCTTTAAATATACTTATTTATCACCTATATAGCTTCTTCAGTGAGGCATCTGTTCAGGTTTTTTGCCCATTTAAAAAATCAGGTTGCTTATTTTATTAGTGTTGAATTCTAAGAGTTCTTTGTATGTTTTGATAACAGTCCTTTCTCAAAAATGCCTTTTGCCAATATTTTCTTTCAGTTTGTGGTTTGTCTTCTCATTCTCTTGAGACTCTCTTTCATAGAGCTCTTTTCTCAAAGATCAGTCAACCTATATCTATGTGAGTCTATTTCTGCATTGTATATCCTGGCCCATGATCTATTTGTGTGTGTGTGTGTATGTGCATATTATATATATATATATATATATATATATATATTTAACCAATGCTACACATTTTAATACTGTAGCACTGTAGTAATTCTTGAATTTAGGCTGCGTCAGTCCTGATTTTGCTCTTCTATATTGAGTTGGCTATTTGGGGCCTTTGCAATATACTTATACAAGTAATCCAAGTTCACTTTCAGATAACACTATACCACTTCACAGAAATGCCAGTACCTTATAATAACAAAATATTTTGAATTTCTCCCTTCCATCCACTGTATCATTACTGTCATTTATTTTACTAATGTATGAGCCTACAGAAGTATGCCATAAATAGCATATATAATTAAATACATACATTGTTGTTATTATTTTGAATAAACTTACTTATTAGATAATTAAGAATAAGAAAAGTTTTAATTTTACCTTTACTTTACTTACTCAATGCTTTTCATTTATGTAGATAACAGTTTTTGACCAATACCACCTTCCTTCTCTATGACGAAATTCTTGTAACATTTCTTTCAAGGAAGGTGTACTGGTAACAAATTTCTTCAATTTCTGCTTGTCTGAGAAAGTCTTTAATTCTTCACTTTTGAAGAGTCATTTCACAGGGTACAGAATTCTGGATGGGCTTTTCCTCTTAATTTAAACATTTCACTCCACTCTCATCTTGCTTGCATAGTTTCTGAGGAGAAGTCAGATATATTCTTATATTGGTTCTTCCGTAGATATGCTGTTTTTTGGGGGAGAGAATTTTAAAATTTATCTTTGGTTTTCTGAAGCTAAAAATTGATATGTGTAGATGTAGTCTTTTTGTTTGAGTTTTGGTTTTTGTGTGTGTATGCGTTTGGGCAGGGCGGAATTTATCTTATTTGGTATTTTCTGAACCTCAGATATGCAGATGACACCACCCTTATGTCAGAAAGTGAAGAGGAACTAAAAAGCCTCTTGATGAAAGTGAAAGAGGAAAGCGAAAAAGTTGGCTTAAAGCTCAACATTCAGAAAACGAAGATCATGGCATCTGGTCCCATCACTTCATGGGAAATAGATGAGGAAACAGTGGAAACAGTGTCAGACTTTATTTTTGGGGGCTCCAAAATCCCTGCAGATGGTGACTGCAGCCATGAAATTAAAAGATTCTTACTCTTTGGAAGAAAAGTTATGACCAACCTAGATAGCATATTCAAAAGCAGAGACATTACTTTGCCGACTAAGGTCCGTCTAGTCAAGGCTATGGTTTTTCCAGTGGTCATGTATGGATGTGAGAGCTGGACTGTGAAGAAGGCTGAGCACCAAAGAACTGATGCTTTTGAACTGTGGTGTTGGAGAAGACTCTTGAGAGTTCCTTGGATTGCAAGGAGATCCAACCAGTCCATTCTGAAGGAGATCAGCCCTGGGATTTCTTTGGAAGAAATGATGCTAAAGCTGAAACTCCAGTTCTTTGGCCACCTCATGCGAAGAGTTGACTCATCGGAAAAGACTCTGATGCTGGAGGGGATTGGGGGCAGGAGGAGAAGGGGATGACAGAGGATGAGATGGCTGGATGGCATCACGGACTCAATGGACGTGAGTCTGAGTGAACTCAGGGAGGTGGTGATGTACAGGGAGGCCTGGCTTGCTGTGATTCATGGGGTCACAAAGAGTCGGACACGACTGAGCAACTGAACTGAACTGAACTGAACTGAGCTTTTGGTATGGTATTTGACTTCAACTTGGGGAGAACGCTGCTCATTATTATCACCCATTGCTTCAAATATTTCTCCTGTTCCTTTCCTTTTTTCTATATTGTATCTTTAGCATTGTATCTCACAGTTCTTAGATATTCTGTTCTCCAGTCTTTTTTTTTTTTTCTTCCCTCTCTTTGCTATGTATTTTTAGAAGTTTCTATTGACATGTTCTCAAGCTCAGAGATTTTTTTCTCAGTTATGTCCAGACTACAAATAACCAATCAAAGGCATTTCTCCTGAGGGCAGATTTTGCTAAGAACACAATGTTCTGGTGTATTTCAAAATGGTCAGTTTTCCTCTTTCCTCTCTGAGAGAAACTAGAGGGGATTTTTCTCTGATCTTTACTATGAGAAACTGGTAGAACTCCCAGGAGTAAAATTTAAGAAAGTGTGAGGTGCACTCTGACTTGGTCCTCCTGGAGTTTTCATCTCTCAGAGGTGTTCACACGAACCTCCAGGAATTTGTCAGTCACAGCTACGAATTTTCTACCCAAGTACTGTTTCCTACAGAAGTTTTTGGTGTCTAGGTTTTTTGCTCTCACAAGTTACCTGTCTCTTTAATTTTGGGGGCTGTGGTTTGCTCTGTGACTTCTCTGACAGATCTAAGAATTGTTGATTTTTTCAGTTAGGCTTGTTAGGATGGAGAAGACTTCTAAACTACTTACACTCCAGACCAGAACCCAGAACTCTACAATATACTCTTTAAGCTAGAGCGTTTAGCATAGAATTAATATCTTTCGTGGAAAAGACTCACTTGTCCAAAGTTTATCAATTGCTTCAGTTTCCACAATAGATTTCTATCTGTTACAATTATCTTAAAAATGTATTTTAAACGAAAATATGTTTAAACTCAATGAAAGCATTCTTTCCACTTAAATATTCCTTATCTTTTAATTTGTGAATGAAAATGTGGATGAACAATGCATCTATTTTTGGAGGGTGCAATTTTCAGCAATTTTTTGCTTTCTTCTTTTTTATATTGCTTATTTTTAAACCATATATGTGTATAGACCTTATAAAAACAACAAATGCTTTTAAAAGAAATATCTCAATAGGTTAGATTTGTGGGCCTTTAAGATGAAGAGTAACAAGGACAAATGTAAATTTCTGCATTTAGTTGTAAAGAATTTTAGAACTAATTCATAAATGGCACTCTCAAAACCACGTGAAGGTTTCCATTTCCAAGTTCAGTGTCAGCTTTTCATTAGTAACATCTTACCAGTAAAGGAAGCGTGCAAGGTCCTTGACTAGAGCCCTGAAGCTTCCATAAGGGGGAAACCAATTTATATGCATGATTCTATTCTTTTTCAAAATTACAAGTATTGCAAGTGGTGCTGTTATTGCAATATTATATTTTTATGCTAAACTTCTACACAAGAATAAAACAGTGCAAAGAATAGCCATGCACTTGCCACTTATAAAATCTTAGCATTTTGCCTTATTTGCTTTTGCTTTAGATCTTTTTTTTTTTAAGTTAAATATTATGGATACAATTGCAAACTCTTGCAAGCCTCTCTTCTCCTTGAACCCTCCGTCTATCCTGCTCTCTAGAACTAGGTCATATTTGTTGTGTCCCAGCTAAATTCTGGTAGAAATCACATCTAACTATTGATTTAGTGATTTTTTTCTACCTTTCTAGGATACAATGAAATGGTCTGATTCCTTCCCACTCCCCCCCTCAAATTTTGTCTACTTATCCAATATTGTTGTAGTCTGTGACACATGCAGTATCTGCTGTAAATCCTGAAAGTACCAGAGAGATTAATACTTGAGTCCAACCTTGAAAAATTCAACTGTGGATTTTCATTAAAATTCATAAACCTTGAACCCTCCGTCTATCCTGCTCTCTAGAACTAGGTCATATTTGTTGTGTCCCAGCTAAATTCTGGTAGAAATCACATCTAACTATTGATTTAGTGATTTTTTTCTACCTTTCTAGGATACAATGAAATGGTCTGATTCCTTCCCACTCCCCCCCTCAAATTTTGTCTACTTATCCAATATTGTTGTAGTCTGTGACACATGCAGTATCTGCTGTAAATCCTGAAAGTACCAGAGAGATTAATACTTGAGTCCAACCTTGAAAAATTCAACTGTGGATTTTCATTAAAATTCATAATTCCCCATTAAGTATTAATGACATTAGTTCCTGTTTTGCAGTTTGTACAAAAACAATGAATTTCATTTGAGGAGAAAAGGAATTGGAACCTATTCATAGGCTTTAACAGTTCTGTAAGACTACATTGCTTTTGGTTCTGTCTGTGGAAACCCCACTCATATAAAAAGCAGGTGATAATATCTGTCTTGTTTAATGATACATGAAAAATAAAACTGGGCAGAAATGACAGTCTTAAGGCGCTAAGTCACAGTGACTTGACCAAGTTAGAAATTCATCTTCACTTTAGAAGGGTGTGGTCTCAATCTTAAGGACTTACCAATTACTTTCAAACCAAGGGAACAGAAAAGATTTAGAGAATCGTGCATTCATGATAGAGCCAAACAATCAATAGTCTCCCTTGCCTTGATTAGAATCCCACTGGTGCCTATTGAAACTTAAAGTTGAAGTTCAAGAGAGTACTCAGGAAGATCAAGCTGTCTCTGTGGTCATCCAATCAAAGCTGTCTCTGCGGTCATCCAATCAAAGCACATAGGGTTAGTGAAGGCAATCCATCAGATGATGTAAATGAGTGAGCTGGGAGAGGCTGAGTGAAATTCAGAGCATCAGACATTTAGAGAGGGAGGAAAAAAGAACAAGAGCCTAACTCTTCCTTTAAGAAAGATCAGAATATCTGGGGATAAAATGCTTAAGTTCTGAGTTACTGGAGGCTGGCTTCTAGATAAATCAGAGAAGAAAGATGAATAATAAGAGCTCTGTAACTTGTATTTATATGCTGCCTTTCTCTGAGAAGTTCATGGTACTTTATAGCTAACATCTAATTAAACTTTACAACATGCCTGGAAGTGAGGAATCAAGTGTTATTGCTCCTGTTTAACAGATAGGAAACCATTTTACTCTGGGCCTCAGCTAACACTGTTAGTGGCACATCGGAAACGAGGCTTCAAATTTATCTTCTGTATCAATGCTGTAGCCATTGTCCTTTCTTACTGAGACCATCAAGACATAAAATGGTGTCATGAGATATCAAGGACAGTAAAAGAAATATGAATGAATCATTATTTCCATTTACTGAATGTTTCTCCCTAAATGGATGGCTGCTCTTTCCACATGAGAAACACTCTAATTCCAAAAATAACTATACAATGTTGAAAAAGAATCCCCATTCACGGGAGGGAAAACTGAGGCTCAGAGAGTGTGAGCAACCATCCACTTTTACCAAGTATGTGGCAGAGCCAGGATCTAAATTAGTCCTTCTCAACCCTAAAACTCAAGCTGTCTTAGTACAATATAGGGTGTGGTTTCTACGTTCCATATTGTAAGCTTAAACACTTTGGACTGGTCTGAGATGCATGGATAAACATTCTCTTTAACATCCTTAGAAAGTGCCTCATTCTCTGGCCTTTGAGTATTTTTCTAGTCAGGTCTCTGAATATATTCCATACCAACAAAACTGGATTAACTTTCCATTCTCCACTGTAGCCTTCCCACCCTACACCTGAGTCTTCTTTTCTAACACCCCACTCACCCTTTTATCTGCTAAACTGCTCATTATCCCCAGGTCTCAGTTTAGGTGTCACTTCTTGGAAATATTCTTTGACTTACAAGATTAGACAAGGGACCCTTCTTCTGTTTCTATCAAGTCTTGGATCACCATCTTTACAGTACTTTTCACTCTGTATTTATAATGATTTTTACCTATAAACTCCACATACAAGGGACTGTTTCTCTTCTGCCAATAACTGAAGCCTTTAGAACATGGCACAATGGTTGGCAATAGTATGCATTTAATAACTTCATGTTAAATGAAGAACCCTGAGCCTTCAATTATTTACATTATCCACCCCCAATATGCCCCAGATTTTCACCTTCTTTGCCAGAATCAACCGGGGGTTGCCAGGCCATGGTCAAGACTAAGGCCTTGATTATCTCCTATCTCTGAGCCTGCAAAGTTTGATAGTCTTAGCTTGTCTCAGCAGAAACAAACAAACAAACAAACAAACAAACCCCCCAAAAAACCCCATTAAAAAACCCACAAAATAACACATACCAATTAGCTCACCAGCACTGACGCACCCTCATAGGACATCTACACCGTCTGTGTCCCTGGTGCTTGCATTTCTTGGATGCCTGGTGAGATCCACACAGCCAAAGGCTTTGGCATAGTCAATAAAGCAAAAATAGATGTTTTTCTGGAACTCTTGCTTTTTCGATAATCCAACAGATGTTGGCAATTTGATCTCTGGTTCCTCTGCCTTTTCTAAAACCAGCTTGAACATCTGGAAGTTCACAGTTCATGTATTACTGAAGCTTGGCTTGGAGAATTTTGAACATGACTAGTGTGTGAGATGAGTGCAATTGTGTGGTAGTTTGAGAATTCTTTGGCACTGCCTTTCTTTGGGATCAGAATGAAAACTGACCTTTTCCAGTCTTGTGGCCACTGCTGCATTTTTCAAATTTGCTGGCATATTGACTACTGCACTTTCACAGCATCATCTTTCAGGATTTGAAGTAGCTCAGCTGGAATTCCATCATCTCCCCTCACTTTGTTCATAGTGTTGCTTTTCAAGGCCCACTTGACTTTGCATTCCAGAAAGTCTTGCTCTAGGTGAGTAGTCATACCATTGTGATTATCTGGGTCATGAAGACCTTTTTTGTACAGTTCTTCTGTGTATCCTTGCCACTTCTTCTTAATATCTTCTGCTTGTGTTAGGTCCATACCATTTCCATCCTTCATTGAGCCCATCTTTGCATGAAATGTTCCCTTGATATCTTGAGAAATCTATATGCAGGTCAGGAAACAACAGTTAGAACTGGACATGGAACAACAGACTGGTTCCAAATAGGGAAAAGAATACATCAAGGCTGTATATTGTTACCCTGCTTATTTAACTTATATGCAGAGTACATCATGAGAAACACTGGGCTGGAAGAAGCACAAGCTGGAATCAAGATTGCTGGGAGAAATATCAATAACCTCAGATATGCAGATGACATCACCCTTATGGCAGAAGGTGTAGAACAACTAAAGAGCCTCTTGATGAAAGTGAAAGAGGAGAGTGAAAAAGTTGGGTTAAAACTCAACATTCAGAAAACTTAGATCATGGCATCCGGTCCCATCACTTCATGGCAAATAGATGGGGTAACAATGGAAACAGTGACAGACTTTATTTTTGGGGGCTCTAAAATCACTGCAGATGGTGACTGCAGCCATGAAATTAAAAGAGGCTTACTCTTTGGAAGAAAATCTA